>VMDO01000655.1:0-231329 GCA_007922755.1 Pedetes capensis | reverse complement strand
AAACAACACATGTTCTCACTCATATGAGAGAGCTGACTCAAAATTACAAGAAGGAAAAATCCTACTCAAAGGTCAGATCACATTAAAAGGGGGAGAGGGAAGATAAGAATGAGGTCAATATAAATGGACTAGAAATCACATGTAATTGTTCTAACAAGATAGAAACAAAGGCCACTACAGGAAAAGTTTCTATCTTAAACAGAAATGGAACCCAAGGACATATAGAAAAATACTATATAGTAAAAGATAGAGAAGACTTGGATGGGAAACTTAGATGGGAAGGGGGGAGGGGGGAAACATAGAGGAGGGTAAAGGGTAACCTATATGAATAATGCTTATCAAATTGCATATATGAAAATAGTCACAACGAAAAGCATGTCAAAATGAATCACATTATGATGTACATTAAAATTTTCTAATAAAAAAACCAATTGTTTATATTAGCACTAGAAGATCACAAGATATAATCTACATATAGCAGCAAAACTAAGAACTTGGTTAATTTCAATTATCTATAAAACTAGTGAAATTTTCAAGTGATGAGCACATGTGATGTGATGAGTGCTTGCTTTATATCCTTTAAATCTGAATCAGAATTAGTGGGCAATCATGGTCTCAACCAGCTATCTGCTTGGTCATCAGGCAGTGAGCACAGTGATAAGGAGTAGGGCTACTCAAAGTCTGATCCACAGATCAGTGGCTCTCACAACTTTTTACTGGCCCATCATGTTATAAGAAGTGAAACAGAACAAACACTGTCAAATGGGGAATTTTAACATTATATTTTATTGAACAAAAATTTGTGTATTATATGGTCTGATTTTTTAAGAAAGTATCTGGACTTATTTTATGGAACACATGACAACATCCATTTACCGTAGACTGGAAACTTTACACACTGGTGTTTGTCAGAGATCATTTGAGAAGGGCAAAGTGTAAAGTCTGGGGTGGGAGGACTTTATTGTGCTACCCACTAACTGGGTGACTTTGAAGAAGTCACTTAACTGTACCTGATAATTAGGAAAAAATATTGTCCTTCTGAGATTATGTCTATAGCATTTTTAAAATACTGTTTTGTTTTGTCAGAAGGAACTGGAGCCCCTACCACACCAACACTTAGTGGCAGGGAAGGCAGCACACCCAGTGGACTGACTATTGGAGCTACAAGCCAAAGGAGTTCAGGTTAGTCAGGCTGTGCACTTTATTAGTGTCTAGGGAACAGGTATAATATCCAAACATGGAGGCTGTTGGGGAAATGATGAAAACATAGAAGAAGATTGTGATTTTGCCTTGGATCTCCTAATGTCTCCATTCCTAAGAACTAACCTATATTGAAACCACTGCTACTGTGTTTTCCAGGTACAACAGGGGAGTCCACAGGAAGGACCTCAGGAGCAGGCAGGGAGAGCTCACCTGGGGTGTCAGGCACTGGGGCCACCAGGGCTGGAAACACAGGAGGTAAGACACGGCCTCCTGAGGGGTAGTGGGGGATCCAACACAAGCTTTGTCAATACCTCAGAGTGTGATAATGAGGCAGTGAAAGGTAGCCCGGGATGAAATTATAGGACATATAAATGAAACTTAATGATGTGCTGAAAGAGTGACCTCTTTATCATTCTCCATGTGGTGAAAGCGCCTTTCTGATTCCCAATAGGAGCAAGTGGAGCAGCAGCCGCAGTGACCACTGGAGCTGCTGGGGAGAGCACATCCTTGAGAGCAGGTACTGACGGAGCCTCAGCAGTGTGACATCCACGCTGGAGACATTTGAGCTTTGTGCTGAAGATTAGTCAGAGTCAAGATTTCCTAAGGGATCCCACTGCTGTTATTTGCATGATACCAGGTTTCTTGAATATCAGAAATATAGTAAGAAATATTTGTTCATTAGTGAATACTGTGTTTTTTTACCTTTGTAAAATACAGGGAAAGAATAAGGAAGCATACCTAGTGTCTAATTAGTTTTCAACAGTGAAGAATTGAGTTATGCAAACATAGTAGTCATAGAATGCATAGGACAGAAAGGAAGTAGGAAAAATGTGCATGCTGCAGCATAAGGTGGTAATAGCAACAAGAGAAGTCTATTCCCTGTTAAGCACTGAATTATCTGCATGAATACTATATTTTGTTGATAAAGAATATCCTAATAGAATCAGTGCCTTATCAGAGTTACATGATTTAAATGCTATCTCTTGACAAAGAACTTAAGACACCATTGATATGTGAAGTAGATATATCTGTATTTTTAAAGGAAAAAAAGAAATTATATTTCATGTCACTTTCATGATATCAAAGTTTAGGTTTTCTTAAGCCTAATAAACACTTAGGCACACCTGGTATATCACCTAGAGCCACCACAGTAGCTGGAGGTGGCAGTACCCCTAGAGTAGCAGGCACTGGAGCCACAGGCTCTGGTTAGGCTCCTTAGGGTGAACATCGTGGCTCTCAGCTCCCACTCAAGCCCTCTGCACAGGTGGTGGTCGGTAACATCAGACTCTCACTGTGATTAGAATATAAGGCTGAAGAGAGCTGTCCTTCATTTTAGGGACCACAGGGGTGTCTGCAGGATCTAACACTGCCAGCCCTGAAACCTCTGCTACACCAGCCACCACCTCTGCTCGCAGCACATCAGGTAAATGAAAGGGAGAGCTATCTGAGCAGGGGTCAAATTGAGTGTGCATTCTTAGCTCTTCATCTTCTGTATATGGAATGTGGAAAATGGAAAGGAATAGGAAGAGACTAGAGTTAGGCAGGGCTGGGATTTAGCTCAGTTGGTAGAGTGCTGTGCTGCAGTCTCTGAGGTCCTGAGTTCAATTCCCAGCACCTCAAAAATGGGAGAAGGGCCTGGCAATCCACTGCCAAGGCAATCCTGAAAAACAGTCAGCCATTGAAAACCCTGTGAGGGTTGCTATGAATCAAATACCGACTTGATGGCACCTAACAACAACAACAAGAGTTAGGCAGCCTAATTTGTGACCAGGGCTTTACCAAGTACGATCACATTTTTGGAATAGATGGTATATTAGTCAGCTGTTGTAGCTGAAGCAGAAAAACAAACTGAAACAAATTATGATAGAGGAGGTTTATTTGAAGCTCAAAGTTGGAGAATTGGTCTATATGGCATGAGGGTATGAACGGAAGTGGTGGCAGGACCTGTGGCAGAAGGCCTCAGGGCATTTCAGGCAGGCAGCACAGAGCCAGAGTGTCCGGGCCATCGGTCTAGGTAAAAATTTCCAAAGTCCTGCTTCTAGTGAGCTACTTCCACAAAGAATCGTACCTCTCAATGTTTCCATAGTCTCTGTAGACAGCACCACCACCTGGGATCAAATGTTAAAGCATATGACCATAGGGGACATTTTTACACTCAAACCTGTCATCTGGTATTAATCACATCTTGTGTAAGCATTAGGATCTCCGAGTGTGTTTATGGGTAGTAGCCATTGCAGAACACTTGTCCTGGAGCTTCGTAGGCTATGGGTTCTGGTTTTTGATCCTGTCTGCAAAGTAGAAGAACCAGGAAAAAATTTTTTTAAATAGTGGACCACTGGGAGAAGCTTATTGTTGTTGTTAGGTGCCATCGAGTCGGTATCGGACTCATAGCCACCCTACGTACAACAGATGAAACACTATGGCAGTGCTTCTCTGCTGTTCATAGGGTTTTCAATGACAGAATGATTTTTGGGAGTGGGTTGCTGGGTCTGTCTCCCAAGCCCACAGAACCTGGTGTTCCCAGGCGGTCTCCCATCCAAGTACTAACCAGGCCCAGCCCTGCTTAGATTCCGAGATCTGACAGGATCAGATGCCACAAGGCTACGGCTGCAGGCTAGAAGAAGCTTGTAGGCATACGTATATTTTAAAGCATGCTAGTTGGTTTCCATTTGCAGACTGAGTTAAGAAGCACTGGGATCTAATATCTGAACAGGAAACATATATAAAAAGCAGTCTTACTTAAGCAATAATAAGCACTTATGTATTTTAATGATATCATAAAGTACTTTTTGGTTTATATATATTTATATTTATATTTGCCTAGTACTTGGGGTTGAACATAGGATCTTATGTGCATTAGGCAGAGGCTCCATGGCAGACACATACATCTCCTTTTTATTTTTTATTTTGAGACAGGGTCTTATTAAGTTGCAGATGATGCTTCTGGCCTTAAAGTTGTGATCCTCCTACCTCACTCTCCTGAATCGCCAGGATTATAGACATGCACCACAGAGCTCTGCTTATTTTATTTATTTTTTAATTTTAATTTTTATTATTATTTTTCTGTGTGGTACTGAGGGTTGATCCCAGGGCCTCACACTTGCATGCTTTGCAAGTGCTGTAACACTGAGCTGCACCTCCAGCCCATTTTTTTTTTTCTTTTACTTTTTGAGACAGGGTTTTACTAAATTACACAGACTGCCTCTGGTCTTGAACTTGCGATCCTCCTACCTCTGCCTCCCACTGGGATTATAGGCATGTGCCACCATGCCCGGCTTGCTCTGCTTATTTTTTTAATAGTGTTTATGATATTAAGAATTTACCCTTGAATATTGGACATATTTATAGGGTGCCAAGCGATTTTTAGGGCTAGAGTTTAGCTCAGTTGGTAGAGTGCTGCTCTATATTCTCTGAGGACCCCAGTTTGATCCCCAGCACCGCAAAAATGGGTAAAGGACCTGACAATCCATTCCTGACAATCCTGAAAACAATCATCCATTGATAACCCTATAAAGGTTATCAATGACTCAACTCAACAGCACCTAACAGCAACAACATGCAATGTTTGGCATGTATGTACATTTTATAATGTTCAAATTGGTGCAATCATATTAAATTCTTCAAATGAGTGATTTTTCCATTCAGCATCCTTCATCTAGCTCTTTTGAAACATGTTGAAAAGTATCTTTTTCTAAAGATACCTTACTATATGTAGAACACCAGAACTAACTTTCCCTGTCTATAACTTAAAACATCATTTCACCATTTCTTCCTCTCCTTCACCTCCCTAGCCTCTGTTAGCTACTGTTCTACTCAGAAGTTTTATGAGATCAACTTTTTTAAATTCCACATATCAGCAAGTTACTATGGTATTTGTCTTTCTGTGCCTAGCTTATTTTGCATATCATGCTGTTGTTGAGTGCCATTGAGTTGGATCCCACTCATAGTGAGCCTATGTATACCAGAAGGAAACACTATCATACACTATGCCATGCACACAATCTTTTTTATGTTGAGCTCAATGTTGCAGCCACTGTATTTCTTCTCATTTTGAGTTGTGCCACATCAGCAAAAGAAGATCTCAAGGACTTAATTCCCATCATTAAGGTCAACTCTACTTTGAGGAGGCAACTCTTCCCCAGTCATTTCTTGAATCCTTTCCAGCCTGGAGGGCTCATTTTCCAGCACTCTGTTTGGCAGTCCTTCTTTGCTACTCATAGGGTTTTCACTGGATAATTGTTTTTGGGATTGGGCTGCCAGGTCGTTCTCCCTAGTCTGCTTTAGTCTGGAAGCTCAGCTGAAACCTGTTCACTATCAGGTGGCTGTGCTGGTATCTGAGACACTAGTGGAATAGCTTTCAGCATCACAGCAATACACAATCCCCTATAGCATGACAAGCTGATAGGCTCATGGGAGTCACTTATCATAATGACCTCTCATTCTATCCATGGTATTTTCAATGATGAGAATTCTCCCCTTTTAAAGGCCAAGTAGTATTGCATTGTGTACATGTATCACATTTTCTTTATCTTTTCATCAGTTGGTGGACATATAGATTATTTATAATTATTTCTGTTTTTTTACTTAACATATGTTTCTTGTATTAAGGAGTTCATTATGACATTTCCATATATGCTATAGGTACATGAACAGAACAGATATAATGTTCTTTGAGCATACTCACTTCTGCCCTTAATTTTTATTATCCCATTTCCCCTTTTGTATTCCCCCTCTATATCCCTACAATTTCTCCTGTTAGTTTTTTCCTCCCTTGCATCCACATCTGAGTAAAGCATAAAATACTTGCCTGAGTCTGGCTTATTTTACTTAACATTATGATTTCCACTTGCATCCATTATCCTGCAGGTAACACAATTCCATTTTTCTTTATGGCTCAGTAAAACACCTCTGTGTGTATATACATTTTCCTTATCAATTCATTTGTTGATGGGCACCTAGGCTTGTCCCATAATTAGGCTATTGTGAATAGTGCTACAATACACAGGAATATGAAGATATCTATGTTATAAGCTGACATTAACCCTTTGGATGTATGTGCAGAAGAAGTATGGCTAGATTTTATGAAAGTTCTGTTTTCAGCCTTTTGAATTGCCCCTAAAGTAATTTCCATTGTGACTAGGCTAATTTATATTCCTATTGTTGTTGTTGTTAGGTGCCGTCGAGTCGGTATCCGACTCATAGCAACCCTCATAGGGTTTTCAATGGCTGACTATTTCAGGATTGCCTTGGGAGTGGATTGGCAGGTCCTTCTCCCATTTTTGTGGTGCTGGGAATCGAACTCGGGACCTCAGAGACTGCAGCACAGAGCTGTACCAATTGAGCTAAATCCCAGCCCTATATTCCTATTAGCAGTGGATAAGTTCCTTTTCCACCTGGGTCCTTGTCTGTCTGTCTTGTTTGTTTTCTTGATGCTAGCCATTCTGAGTGAGGTGAGATAGAACCTCAATATAGTTTTGATTTGCATTTTCCTCCCTTTCCTGACATTTGTAAATAGTGCTGGAAAAACATGAGAGTGAAGATGTCTCTTGAACATATGATTATTTCATCTCCTTGGATATGGACTCAGTAGTGGGATTTCAGGATCAAATTGTATTCTTTCTTCATATTTTGAGGAGCTTTACATGATTTTTCATAACTGCTGTTCCTCTTCCTGTTCCCACTATCTTTGTGCATCTGTGCCCTTTTCTACAGATCCTCACCAGGACTTGTTATGTTTTGTCTTTTTGGTAATAGCCATTCTTGGAGTGAGATGGTGTTTCATTCTAGTTTGGATTTGTATTTCTCTAACAAATAGCAATTTCAAATATTTTTTCACATACTTGGTCATTTTTATGTGGTCTTTGGAGAAATCTCATTTAGTATATAGCTCATTTTTGCTATTATATTTTTGCTACTATATTTTTTGAGCTCCATATATATTTAGGAATAAAGAGGATTATTACTGTTTTTTGGAAAGAATAGCAGAAAATGGAGGAAAATAGGCAAATACAATTAAAAACAATGTATAAAGATCTGGTTTAACTAATTCAAGATGGAAAATGACATATTTGTAAAATACATAACTAACAAAACACCTCCAAGAATAAAATATTAAAAGAAAATCATTGGATGTATTTATCCAATTTTTACATAGTGGGAATAACTGGAGACTTAGAATCCCCACTGGTAATACTCTAGGTAGACATTAGAAGTTCCTTTGGTGTTACTCTCAGGCTCTCCTGGAACCTCAGTTCCCTTCCCCTCCCCATCTTGATGTGCAGCTTCGCAGCAGTGCTGAGCCTCAGCTTCTCTAGTCATGGGCACATAGCAGGTAAACTAAGTGTGGAACAAAAGTATTAGCCCTGGCTGAGTAATTTGATTCAGAAATGTGGCATAGACAATATTTTTCCAAATCAAATATCAGAGTTAAGTGATTATTCATCATATATAAAGTGTAGTATCTTAGTCTTTCAGAAAATTGCCTTCTTAAAATATATCCACATATGTTACAGTTATATATTCCCATGACCTGGTAGTTGGTAGTATCCAGGCAAATATTTTACCCTCATTCATTCATTTATTTTTGACTTTCAACTGGAATGTTACCACATATAACACTGGAAAGTGACAATGGAGATATAAGTAACATGCTTCCCATCAAGTGAAGGATATGAGCCAAGTGCTATATTATGTAGGGTATCCCTACAGGCAGTGCTCCTCTTCAACTCAACCATAACTTCACTGTGAGTAGAGCTTTAGATGAAGTGGCCAAATGCCAGAAATATCCATCTCAATTTGACTTTGAGAAATATTCAATCATGAATTTTTACAGCTCAATAAATATTAATGATATGCTTTTACAGCACATTAAAATTTCTGACTTATTCTCAAATGCATTCTTCACAATTCAATGTTAACATCACTATGGTTAATGTGTTATTTTCTTCATGAGGTCAGAAAAAACCTAAGGTCTATAAGATGGTAAAGATAGGGTCAAAACATCAACTCCTAAGCCCCATGGATAAGGGCAGCTTCCTCAGTTCTGTGATCTGTATGAAACAAAGGCCAAGGAGAATATGTTTCACTTTCTGCATCACTAACCAAATTTTAACTGCTTTGACTAATTTTAAGAAGAGTGAAACATTATTGACATTACTTGATAATTTTGATGAAAAACAAATGACTACTCTCCCTCATGCAATGAGTTAATAATTTTTAAGGTCTTCTGAAATGTCATCTTTTTGGTATCAAAATTGCGTCATTTTATTTGGGAGTTTAACACTTTCCACCTATCTGACTGTCCAGTACCTTGCTCAGTGTCCTCTAACAACATAGAACACAAGATGTGGTTCCTTGACTGGCAGCAACTACTTACTGTGAAAATCATAGAAATGCACATGACTACACCTACTGCCTAGAATCAGAAGCAATTGGGGTGGACCCAAGCAGTGTGTTAATGAATTTTTTAGGCAATTAATGCTTTCCTCATGTATGGATAGGACCTCTCTTGGTGCATTTATTAATTAGTCTAGGGACTGATTTTAGTTTTAGCTGTGCTTGATTTTACATAGCAAATTTCTTGATTTAAAATTCATGACTGAAATTATGTTTTCCATAGCTATTTTTATGTTAGAACTAGTGGGTCAAAAGATAAAAATACATATAGCAGCAAAACTAAGAAAATCGTTGCTTTCAATTAGATCAGTAAACCTAGTGAAATTTTCAAGTGATGAGCCCTTAGTTTTTATTCTTTAAAATCTGAATCAGAATTACTTGGGTAATCATGATCTCAACCAGCTGTCTCCTTGGTCATAAGGCAGTGAGTACAAAATTAGGAGCAGGGCTAACTCAATTTGATCCACAAATGGGTGGCTCTCAGAACTATTGCTTACTGATTCATGATGGAATAAGACATGAAACAAGAAAACAAACATTGAAAAATGAGGAAGTTTAATATTATAGTGTATCTATTGAACAAAAGCTTGTGTATTATATTGACTGTATCTCAATTTATTTTGTGACCTTTTTCAAAGCATCCATCTACCATAGACTGGAAACTTTACAAACTGGTGTTTTGTCAGAGATCATTTGAGAAGGGCAGGTTAGAATGTAAAGCCTGGAGTGAGAGGGCTTGTGTTTGGTACTTTATTTTGCTGTCCACCATATGGGTAACTTGGATAAGTCATATAACTATATATGATGAATGAGAAAAAATATTGCCTGAGACAGTTTTTGTGAGGCTAAAATTTGATTTATATCTTGGGAATTTTTCTGTTGCTTTTTTATCAGAAGGAACAGGTTCCCCAACTACATCAGCACCTAGTGTCAGGGAAGGCAGCACGCCCAGCAAACCGACCATTGGAGCTACAAGCCAAAGGAGTTCAGGTTAGTCAGGCTGTGCACTTTATTAGTGCCTAGGGAAGAGGTGCAAATATCAAAACACAAGGGCTCTCGGATAAATGATGAAAACATACAAGAAGACTGTAATCTTGCTTTGGATTTTCTAACATCTCCCTCAGAAGAAGTACAATGTGTTGAAACCACTGCCACTGTGTTTACCAGGTACAACAGGGGAGTCCACAGGAAGGACCTCAGGAGCAGGCAGGAGGAGCTCACCAGGGACAACAGGCACTGAGGCCACTGGCACTGGAAACCCAGCAGGCAAGACAAGGCCTCCTAAGGGGACCTGGAGGGCCCCACACAAGCTTTGCCAAGACCTTACAGTGTGATATTGAGGTCAAGGAAAGGCAACCAATGATAATATTATAAGACATAGTGATATAAATGAAACTAGAGATAAATGTCCTGAAGGGGTGATCTCTTTTTCACTATCCATGTGGCTAAATCACTATTCCGATTCCCATTAGGAACAAGTAGAGGGGCAGATGCAGCCATCACTGGAGCTGCTGGTAAAAGCACATTTGGAAGAACAGGTACTGAATGAATATAAGCAGTGTGACATGCAGGCAGGAGATGTGAGCTTTGCACTTCATATTTAGTCAGAAATAAAATTTCCTGGGGGATCTGAGTATTGTCATTTATGTGACACCAAGAGTCCAGAAGATTAAAATTATACCAACAAATATATGTTGATTGGTTAATATTGTGTTTTTTGGCTTTGTGGAATATAGACAAAAATAGGGAAATATAATGTCTAATTTCAGACAGTTAAGAATTAATACTCATACAGACATAGTGGAAGTGGAATGCACAGGACAGAAATGAAGTAGGGAAAAGGTGCATGCTGCAGCATAAAGTAATAGTAGGAAGAAGAGAGAAGACCATTCAATGTTAAGCATTGAGTTATCTGCATGTTTTCTGTATTGTGTTTATTGTTGTTGCTAGGTGCCATCCAGTCAGGTCCAACTCATAGGGACCCTCATAGAGTTTGCAATGGCTGATTGCTTTGGGATTGTTTATGGCAGTGGACTGCCACATCCTTCTCCTGTATTTTGTTAATAAAGAGATCCTAATAGAGTCAGGACCTTATCATGGTTACATAATTCATATGATTCTTCCTGAAAAAAACTTAAGACACTACTGAAATTTATGGAATACATATATTTATTTTGTATAAGAATGAAAAAATATATTTCATGTTACTTTCATAAGATCAAAGATGGGTTTTCCTTAAGCTGGTATTTCTTCCCTAAAAAATATTAGGCACACCTGGTGTATCATCTAGAGCAACCCCAGTTCTTGGAGGTGGCAGTACCCCTAGAATAGCAAGCCCTGGAGCCACAGGCTATGGTAAGGCCCAGTAGGGTAAACACCATGCCTCTCAGGTGTCCCCATAAGCCCTCCTGCAGCAGGTGGTGTTGAGTAAATCAGGCTATGGATGGGATGAGAACACAAGGCTGAGGAGATCTGTTCTTCATTTCAGAGACTACAGGAGAGTCTGCAGGCTCCACCACTGCCAGCCCCAGAACCTCAGCTAGACCATCCATCACCTCTTCTAGTGGCTCATCAGGTAAGTAAAAGGGAGAAATCTGAGCATGCAGGGATCTTTCATAATGTGTATTATATTGCAATTACATTCTCCAACTACCTTGGTTGTTGGAACTCCACATGCAGTTTCATAGGTAGGTATTTCTTTTTTCTGACCTTATTAGGCACAACTAAAGAGTCAGTAGTTGTAACCATAATGGGTGACAATGAAAATACCAGTGGCACAGACTTTCAGAGAAGTTAAGACCAACAAATCAGCCAAATGCTCACTTCCATAGGTTGATTTTATAGACAATTTTCTATTTCATAAAAGAAATAACTTTATTCTGCATAATACAGCTTTAGATACAGTGTCAGAGAAATCTAAGTCAACCGGGAGACTTTCAGAGAAATCCAAGGATGTGTCAATAAAACATTAAGTATACAGTTACTTGGGACTCTATAATTTCTGACTTGTGCTCAAATATGGACATTGTAATTTAGTTGACATTACTACCACAGTAATTGTGTGTGGTTATTTCCATGAGTTCAGAAAATAATGAATGATCTCCATGCCAACAGAGGTAGGATTGCAATGGAGATTTCTAAGCCTCACAGACATAGCTAGCTTCCCAGTTCTGTGATCTCTGTGGAGGAGCTCAATACAAGAAAAGCCAGTGGAACATGCTTGTCCTTGAGCAATCTCTTGGAGCATAACCTGTGTTACCTCCAGGCAGTAGACATGTGAGCTTTGTGCTAAAAAATTCAGACAGAGTCAAGGTTTCCTGAGAGATCTGATCATTGTTATTACCTGATACCAAGTGTCCAGAAGATAAGAAATAGACCAAAGATATTTGTTGTATATCTAATAGTGTGTAATGTGCTCTCTGGAATACAGAAAAGGAATAGAAGAGTTTGCATTTCCTCACTGTACTTCACTTTGGAAAGGTCAGTGATTATATCAATGCACCATATAAAGACATAATAAGATAGGATTGACATGGGGAAAGTTGTGAACAGTGTCTCAAAATAATAGAAAAGTTGACAAATTCACTCAGTGTTGAATATTGAACAATCAATTATTTTTAAATTTTGTAAGTGGTGAGTATCTTAAAGGAGTGATTCATTCATTCAGTAAGAATGAATTCATTTTTCTGATGTGCCTTACCAGAAATGGAGAAATGTAAATGAATACATAAAAGATTTGAATGTAGAGAGCAGCATGATTTCACCTAATTTACGAAAGATTCTGATGCATGTCTATGTTTACTTTGAAAGGCACGACTGGCCCCACAGTAGGTGAAACAACTGGAGCCTCAAGCACTGACTGGATACCACCTGAAGAGTCAGGTGAGTAGAGGATAAGGATCAGAAGTTCTGTCTTTATCAAAAGATAGCATCTTGCAACAGAATTCTCCTTATTTTAAAGCAGATTTAATGAGAAAAATGTATAAAGATCTAGTTCATACCTGTGCCAAGAAGCAGATGTTTTTCTGTAAAAAAAATGCAATAAATATAAACCAAGTTATTTCACAAATAGTGGTAGAACAAAATGGAGGAAAACTCTGGGAATAAAATCACTGTATTTATTTGGTTTTCCATAGGAAGAATGACTGGACAGTTAGGTCACCCCTTGGTAGTAAAGTCCAAGCTGACTTTAGATGAGAAGTACCTTTGATGTTTTTCTCAGTCTCTGCAGGAACCTCAGAACCCATCACCTCCACAGCTGGTCCTGCAGGCACCCCAGCAGAACCAAGTCCTAGCTTCTCTAGTCCTAGGCATGTGGCAGGTAAAATAAAGGTGGAACAAAGAAACTGGACTCAGTTGAGCAACTGGTCTCAGAAATGCTGCTCAGACAATGTTTCCCCATATAGTTTCAGACTTAGATTTTTATTCCTTGTATATAAGTGAGATGTGTGGGCTGGAGTTGAGCTGAGTTGGTAGAATGCTCTGCACTCATTGAGAAGCTGGGTTGGATCCCCAGCAACACAAAAATGGGAGAAAGATGTGGCCATCCACTCCTGAAAGAATCTGAAACATTTAGCCATTGAAAACCCTATGAGGATCCTTGTTAGTCGGATGTGACTCTAGGGCACCTAACAACAACAACAATTAACATAAGATATCTTAGTATTTCTACAGGTTAGCTCCTTAATCTGTATCTTGCTTTTATATGCTCCCATTAGCTGGATAATTGGTTTGGGACACATATACTTTTTAGCCAGGTTTCATTTTTTTTTACCTTTATCAGAAACAACTGGAGTGTCACCAGATGTAACCACAGGAGTAAACAATGCAAGTACCAGTGGCATAGCCTTCAGAGGAGGTGAGACCAAGAAATGCATCAAATGCACTCTTTTCCTTAGCGTATTTCCATAGGCAGGCCTGTAGTTTTCTATCCTTTTCTTTTCTTTCCTTCTCTTTGTAGAAGTAGTAGTACTGTTGTTTGATTCTAGAGTTTGACACTAAGATGGACCCCACCTCTTTTTAAAATTAATTCGTTACTTGATTGATCAATTATTTTATCTTGAGACAGGGTTTTGCTAAATTGTGCAGGCTGCCTCTGGCCTCAAACTCATGATCTTTCTGCCTCAGTCCGGAATTACTAGGATTATAGGCATGTGCCACAGCACCTCACTAGCAATCCTGTCTTTCAACTTTCAATCCTGAGCTGTGACTTAGATAAAAGTAGTGGAAAGTCAGTATCATTTAAGTCAGCTGGATGACTTTGTTCTAAATACACACATTGCTACTGAGCTACACCAACAATCCAGCAATTTCCTTGACTTAACACTTAAGGCTTACACTTATTTTAGTACAACAATTGTTTACATTAAAATTGCTAGGTGCTAAGCCAGGCATGGAGGCACAGGCCAGTAATCCCAGAATTTGGGAGGCTGAGGCAGGAGGATTGATGTGAGTGTGAGGCCAGCCTGGAGTACATAGCAAGTTCCAGGACAACCCCAGCTACACAGTGAGACCCTGTCTCAAAAAAAAATAATAAATAAATAAAAATAAAAACAGACAAAAACAAATTCAAAACACAACACAGAACAAACATGAAGTGGAAAGATATAATCTACAAAGTACAAGAAAATTAAGAAAATGATTAATATGATCAGTAACATGAAATTGTAAAGTGATCATTTATATTCACTATAATCTGAATAGGAAGTACTTGATAGATAATGACAAGTCAAAAAGCTATGTTTTTGATTATTGGGCAACATGCACTCTGTTTCACAAAGGGGATTTTCAAATTTTACAAGCTGGAAGCTCTCGGGACTGTTACTTATCCATGAAGTCATAAGAAGTAAAACAAGAAACAGCATTAAAAACTTAGCAGTTTGACACAATGATCTTATGTTTGTTAAATATGGGTTTGTGTTTTGTATGGTCTTTTTAAATACTTTATATCTGGGTTTATTTTACTGGATTTTCCATAGCATTTATCAAGGAGAGACTAGAAATTTTACAATTGGTCGATTGCCACAGATCCTTTGACAAGTACAGGTTCCATAGATTTGGGGGTGAGACAGCTTGAGTTTAGTTCCTGGCTTACTATTGTCCAACCCATAGACTGGGGACAAGTCACTAAACCATATCTGATAAATGGGAAGAATAAAATAACCTGTCTTAGAGAATTTGTATAATGTAAAATGAATTAATTTATATCTAGGATGGTTTTTCAACATTACTTCCTCATCAGTAGGCATAGGAGGCCCTACAGCACCGACCCCTCATAGTGAGGAAGGCAGCACGCCCAGGGAACTGGGCTCTGCAGCCACAAGCCCAGGAAATGCAGGTGAGTCAGGCCATGCTGGAGAGATGGGGAAGGGCCCAAGAAGATGGGAATTTTGAATCTTTTACTGTCTCCCCTGAGAAGAGTTGTTATGTGTTTCAAGCATTGGTTGTATGCTTACCAGGAACAACAGGAGAGTCCGTGGGAACCACCTCAGGAGCAGGCAGGGGGAGCTCACCTGGGACACCAGGCACAGAGGCCACCAATGCAGGAAACACAGAAGGTAAGAGAGGGTCTCCTGAGGGGCTGTGGGGGGCCCAACACAAGACCTAGAAGGTGGTAATGAGTTTTTGTAAGACTGAATGACTAAATAATTGAATGAAATACCCTGAAAATGTGTTATTCGTAGTCATCTGTATACATTAAACACCATTCTTCTTCCCATTAGCAACAAGTGGAGAAGTAGGTTCAGCTACCACTGGAGCTGCTGGAAGCACATCTGGAAGAACAGGTATGGAGGGAGCATAAGCAGTGCCACATTTACACAGGAGACAAGTGACCTTTGTGCTCAAACTTCAGCTAGACAGTGTTTAGTTGAAGACAGTGTTTCCTAGAGAATTCATGATCTATTGTTAGGTTGTTAGGTATTGTCAGGTGGAATCTGACTCACAGTAAACCTGTGTACAAGAGCATGAAGCACTATCCAATATGGTGCCATGCACACGATCTATTTTGTTTGAGTCCATTTTTGCAACCACTATGTTTCTTCTTATTTTGATCATACTATATCAGCAAAAGGAGGACCCAAGGGCTTTACTCTGTTTCTGTCATAAAGGTTGGCATTACTTTTAGTAGCCAACTTTTCCCCAGTCATTTCTTAAATGCCTTCCAGCCTGGGGGGTGGGGCTCATTTTTCAGCACTCCATTTGACAGTGCTTCTCTGTTATTTATGGGGTTTTATATGGCTGTTTTAGGAGTAGGCTGCCAGGTCTTTCTCCTTAGTCTGTCTTAATCTAGAAGCTCAGCTGAAACCTGTCTATCATGGGTGGCCCTGCTGATATCTGGGATGCTGGTGACATAGATTTTAGCATAATAGCTACACGCAAGCCCTCATAGCATGACAAGCTGACAGACACATGAGGTGTCAGAAGCTAAGAAGCTAACATGCCTCTTATCTCCCACCCAAACCCTCTTGTAGCAGGTAGTGGTCATTAAGATCGTGCTTACACTGTGAATAGAACACAATGCTAAGGATAGCTATTCTTCATTTTAGGGACCACAGGAATGACTGCAGGATCCACTACTGCCAGCCCTGGAGCCTCACCTAGACCAGCCACCACCTCTTCTAGTGGCACATCAGGTAGGTAAAGGGGAGCATCCGAGCCTGCAGATGTCAGATCAAGTATGTGGTCTGACCCCATCCTCTGTATGTGGGGTGTGGTGAAAAAAAGAAAGGAATAGGAAGAGACTGGAGTTCGGCAGTCTAATCTGTGATCAGGATATGATCATATATTTGGAATAGATGGTGTATATGGCAGCCATGGTAGCTGTTGCAGAAAATCCAACTAAAACAAACTTATGAAGTGAAACATTTTTTGGAAGCTTAGTGGATCAGTGTATTATGACATCAGGGCAGGCATAGTGGTGGCAGCAGCAAGTCCTGTGTTAGACAACTCAGGGCATCTCAGAGCAGGAGGCAGAGAGTATTTGGGGCAGCAGGTCTTAGTAAAATCTCCAAAACCTGTCCTAGGGCACTACTTCAACACATAATCTCTCCTCCCCAAGTTTTTATGGCCTTCACAGACAGTGCCACCATAATGGGACAAAATTTGAAATAAATTGACTTTTGAGGGGCATTTTGTATTTAGCCATGACAAAAGGTGTTAAGAATACTGGCCCCAGATGAGCAACTGGTTTCAGGGAATGATGAGCACATAATTTTTTCCAAATACAATATTAGGCTGAGGTGATTCCTTCTTGTATATAAAGGATATGTAATATAATATCTTTAGTCTTTTTACAAGTTGCTTTCTTAATGTTTAATTATAATTATAATACCTTGATTTTTGCAAGTATAAACATAGTTTTTAGGAAGGTATTTGTTTTTGTTCTGTACCTTATCAGAGATAGAGAGTCAATAGGTATAACCACAGTGGATAACAATGAAAATACCCATGGCACAGACTTCAGCAATATTAAAGTCAATAAATCAGCCAAATGCTCTCTTCCATGTGGTGGCTTTACAGGCAGTCTTCTATTTCATATCAGTAGTAACTTTATTCTGTATAATACAGGCTTAGATATAGGAAATCTCATCAGAGAAATCTAAATCAACTGAGAGACTTCCCCAAAATATAATAATGTGTCAATTATATATTAAGTATACAGTTATTTGGAAGCCTAAATTTTGACTTGTGCTCACATATTGACTTTTTAATTATTTGAAATACTACTACAGTAATTGTGTGTGAGTATTTACCTGAGTTCAGAAAATAATGAATGATCTCCATACCAACAGAGGCAGGATTGAAACAGAGATTTCTAAACCTATAATGGATATAGGACATTCCCCAGTGTCTGATCTGTGTGTAAGCACTCAAACCAGGAAAAACCAACAGAACATGCTTGTCCTTGAGCTGTCCTTTGGAGTACTAAAGGAACATAACCTATGTGAGCTTGTGCTCAAAATTCAGACAGAGTCAAGGTTTCCTGAGAGATCTGATCATTGTTATTACCTGACACCAAGTGTCCAGAAGATCAAAAATAGACCAAAGATATTTACTGTACAGCTAGTAGTGTGTCATATGCTCATTTGAATATAGAAAAGGGATAGGAGAGTATGCATTTCTTCACTGTGGTTCACTGTGGAAAGGTCAGTAATTATATCAACACACTATATAAAGGCACAAAACATGGATGACATGGGGAAAGGTTTGAAGTGCGTCACAAAATAGGAAGAAAAATTGACAAGATCAGTATTAGATGTTGAAGTTATTTTTAAATTATACAAATGATGAGTATCTTAGAGGAGTACATAATAATAAGAATGGATTGATTTTCCTGCTGTGCCTTGTGTAACAACATAACACTACAGTGATGACTGATGATTTTTAAAAGACAAAATCAAGGATATTTCAGGTTACTTTCATAAAAGTATCTAAGATCATATTATCTTAGGCTGACATGTTTTTATCACTGATCAATATCAGGCACACCTGGGGTATCACCTGGAGTAACCTCTGTAGCTGAAGGTGGCAGAACTGTTGGAGAAACCAGCACTGGAGCCACTGGTTCTGGTAAGTTCCACCAGGCTGGAAGTGATAACTCAGCAGTTCTCACCTGTGCCAAAAGAGAGCAAAGACACGTGTATAAAATCAACAGGGATTAGAACACAAGCTGAGGAGACTTGGAGGGAAATTTTCTTTCATTTTCTTTTTCTGAGAGTCCTAAATACTTGTAGTAATGGGTCAAGTAACATGCACACAGCTCCCACTTCCTGACCTGTTCTTGACCATAGGAGAATCTGCAGGCTCCACCACGACCATCCCTGGAGCCTCTACTACTCGAGCCACAGCCTCTGCTACAGGCAGATTAGGTAAGAAAAAGGGAGAAATAATATGGAGTGTGTAGGTGTATCCCATTCCTTGTATCTGGAGTTTGTTGTAGAACAGAAAAGACCAGTAAGATTCTGGTGTTCAGGAGTCTAGTAATTTGAGAGGTATGTCATGGTTAGATGGTGTTTCTGTAATCTTTCTCAGTTGTTAGAATTCTGGATAGTGTATATGGACATAATGAGTTCTGGACTACTGTCTTAGAATTTGGGAGGCTATGGCTTTGGAGTTGGACCATGGTTTGCAACCCTAGATGCAAAGTAAAATTCTCCAGACATATTTTTGGAATAATCCTGGAGAGTCCTTCAAAGACTCATTGACCCTGGACCTCTGGCTGAAGGGTCCAGGCAGAAGTATTGTAAAGAGGCTCAATGTTTGTTTCCATGTGCCACTTGGTTCCCAAAGCACTAGTGTGATATTTTGGCACATGTATATGGTATACAAGCTTACCTGCATTCAACAGGTAAATTAGTACAGAGATTCTGATGATAGTACTACCTTTTACTATGAATTTTACAGATTAAATCAGAACCAGAGAAGTAGAAATGAATATATAAAAGCTGTTTGGAAGTAAAGAGCAGCATAATTTGTTCTATGTTATCAAAGTTCCTGATGCAATTTCACTGTTTACTTTGAAAAGCACAACTGGACCCTTAGTAGGTAAAACAACTGGAGCCTCAAGCAATGGCCTGACACCACCTGAAGACAAGTCAGGTGTGCAGTGGATGAAGTTAGGAGTTCTGCCTTTATGAAAAGATAGCGTCATGAGTCAGAAATCTTATTGTAAAGCGGAGTCATTGATAAAAATGTATAAAGATTTAGTTCATATCTGTTTCACAAAGCACAAGTTTGTCTCTCTAAAAAAAAGTGTAAGTAAACCACGTTGTTTCACAAAATAGTGTTAGAACAAATGTGTGGGAAACTCTGGGCATAAATACACTGTATTATTTATTCTGTTTTCCATCAAAAAAAAATGACAAAACAGCTAGGTCACCCATTGGTAGTAAAGTCCAAGCTGACTTTAGGTGAGAAGTTTCTTTGATGTTTTTCTCAGGCTCTGCTAGAACCTCAATCCCCATCACCTCCACAGTTGGACGTTCAGGCAGCACAGAACGGCCAATCTCTAGCTTTTCCAGTCCTGGGGATATAGCAGGTAAAGTAAGTGTGTAACAAAGAACACTGGACCCAGCTGAGCAACTGGTTTCACAAATAGTATTCGGACAATCATTTGCCCCATACAGTGTCAGATGGGATTATTCCTTGTTTGTTATTAAACTATAATATCTTAATGTTTCCTGCAGTTACATCCTTAATCTGGTTCTTGTTATTTATATGCTCTCATTACCTTTATAATTGGTATAGGATACATGCACTTATTAAGCATGTGTTCATTTTTTGTTTTACTTTAATCAGAGACAACTGGAGTGTCACCAGATCTAACCACAGTTGTAGATAATGGAAGTACAAGTGGCATAGCCTTCAGAGGAGGTGAGACCAAGAAATAAGCTTAATGCAGTCTCTTCCTTAGATATTTCCACAAGCAAGCCTTGCTTTTACTTTCCTTTATTTTCTTTTTGTAATAGTAGTAGTAGTAGTTGTTGTACTGTGGTTTGACTCTCAGGTATGACCCACAGATGCAGCCCAACCCTTGTTAAAATTAATTAATTAATTAATTGGTGAATTCTTTTTATCTTGAGACAGGGTCTCACTAAGTTGTGCAGGCTGCTTCTGGCCTCAAATTCTTGCTCTTTCTATTGTCACCTCTTGAATTGCTGGGATGACTGGCCTGTGCCACTCACTTCATTAGCAGTCTTTTCTTTCAACTTGACAATGACCTTACCCTGAGCACAGTCTTAGATGATCCTGACATTTAACTACTTTTATCTAAGTCAACTGGATGACTTTGGTTTAAATTCACACACTATCACTGAGACACACCAGTAACCCAGAGATTTTCTTGATTTAACCTTTATGGTTTATAGGTTTTTGGGGAATATGTTGTATTTATATTAAAATTACTAGGTGTTAAGCCAGGCATGGAGGAACAGGCCTGTAATCTCAGCCCTTAGGAGACTGAGGCAGGAGGATCATGTGAGTTTGTGGCCAAGCTGGTCTAGATAGCTAGTTTCAAGACAGCATCAACTGCACAGTGAGACTCATTCTCAAAAAACAGCAAAAACAAACAAAAAGCAAGAAACAAAAAAATAAAAACTCCAAAGATGTACTCTACATAGTGTAGCAAAATTAAGTAATTGATAATTATATGAGTAGCCTGATATTTGAGGGAGATAATTTAGTTTATATTCTCCATATCTGAATCAGAAGTACTTGAGTGATAATGATAAGTCAATCAGCTATGTTTTTGAATATCAGACAGCATGCACAATGGTTTAGAACAGGTCTGTTCAAATTTTACAAGCTAGTAACTTACAGGACTGTTATTTGTTCATGATGTCATAAGATGTAAAAGAAGAAACAGCATTAGAAACATAGCAGTTTCACACAATGATTTTATGTTTGTGCAATATGGGCTTGTGTTTATATGGTCTTATTTTTTAATATTTTAAACTGGGTTTATTTTATGGCATTTTTTTCATAGCATTTGTTTAGGACATATTAAACATTTCACAGTTTGACCATTTGTCACAGATCAACTGAGAAACAGATTCCAATATACATTCTGGATTGAGACTGCTTGAGTTTAGTTTATGGCTGGCTGTTGACAAACTCATAGACCTGGGACACATCTCTAAACTACGTCTGATAAACGAGACAGAGTATAATATGAAACGAATGAATTTATATTTAGGAAGGTTTTCTAACATTACTTCCTCATCAGTAGGCACAGGAGGCCCTACAGCACCCAGGCCTAGTGGTGAGGAAGGCAGCACACCCAGGGAACTGAGCTCTGCAGCCACAAGCCCAGGAAATGCAGGTGAGTCAGGCCATGCTGGATAGATGGGGGAAGGGCCTGAGGAGATGGGAATTTCGACTTGAATCTCTTACTGTCTCCCCTCAGAAGAACTAGTATGCATTTCAAGCATTGGTTGTGTGCTTACCAGGAACAACAGGAGAGTCTGTGGGAGCCACCTCAGGAGCAGGCAGGGGGAGCTCACCTGGGGCACCAGGCATGGAGGCCACCAGTGCAGGAAGCACAGAAGATAAGACAGGGCCCCCTGAGGGGCTGTGGGTGATAATGAGTTTAGGGAAGGGTTACAAGGAACAACTTTGTAAGACTGAATGACATCAAGAAAATTAGGAAATGCCCTGAAAGTGCTTTATTCATAGCTGTCTGCATACATTAAGCACCATTCTTCTTCCTGTTAGCAACAAGTGGAGAAGCAGGTGCAGCAAAGACTGGAGCTGCTAGAAGCACATCTGGGAATACAGGTACTGAGGGAGCATAAACAGTGCCACATTTAGGAGACAAGTGAACTTTGTGCTCAAAATTTAGTCAAAGACAATGTTTCCTAGAGAATTCCACATATGAGATGTTGTTAGGTTGTTAGATACTGTGGAATAAAATCTGAATCACACCAAGCCTGTGTACAACTGAACAAAGCACTACCCATATGGTGCCATGCACATAATCTTTTTTATTTGAGCCCATTGTTGCCACCACTAAGTTTTTTCTCAATTTGATCATGACACATCAGCAAACGGAGGACTAAGGGGCTTTACTTTATACCTGTCATAAGCGTCAACATTACTTTTTCGAGATCACTTTTCCCAGGCATTTCTTGAATGCTTTCAGGCCTGGGGACTCATTTTTCAGTACTCTATTTGACAGTGCTTCTCTGCTATTCATATGGTTTTCTATGGCTAATTGCTTCAGGTGTGGGCTGCCAGGTCCTTCTCCCTACTCTCTTAGTTTGGAAGCTCAGCTGAATCCTGTTCGCCATGAGTGGCCCTGCTGGTATCTGAAATACCTGTGCCATAGATTTCAGCATAACAGATACACACAAGACCATACAGCATAAACTGAGACACATGATGTATCAGATGATAAGTAGCCAGATGCCTTCTAGCTCCTACCAAAGCCCACCTGCAGCAGATGGTGGTCATTACAATCATGCTCTCACTGTGACTAGAATACAATGCTGATGAGAATAGTTCTTCATTTTAGGGACCACAGGAGTGTCTGCAGCCTCCACCACTGCCAGCCCTGGAGCCTCACCTACACCAGCCCCCACCTTTGATAGCGTCAATTCAGGTTGGTAAACAGGAGTATCTGACCATGCTGATGTCAGGTCAAGATGTGGTCTGACTCCATCCTGTGTATGTGGGAAGTGGTGGACATGGAATGGAATAGGAAGAGACTAGAGTTAGGTAGCCTCATTTGTGATGAGGGTAGGATCACATATTTGGAATAGATGGTGTATTAGGCAGCTGTTTTAGCTATTGCAGAAAATCCAACTGAAACAAACTTAGGGAGGAAAAGTTTTATTGGAAGCTTAGTGGATCAGTCCATTATGATATCAGGTCAGGCATAGGGGACACGGCAGCAGGTCCTGTGGCAGACAACTCAGGGCACCTTGGAGCAAGAGGCAAAAAGCAATCCTGGCTTCAGATCTAGGTAAAATCTCCAGAAGCCTGCCACAGAGTACTACTTACCATTTGAAATCGAACCTCCCAAAGTTTTTATAGCATTCACACTCAGTAATAACATGGGGACCAAATTTTTAAAAAATGACCTTTGGGGGACAGTTTCTATTTAAGCATGACAAATGGTATTAAGAATACTGGTCCCAGTGGAGCAACTGGTTTCAAGGCATGATGACCATACAATTTTTTCTAAATACAGTATCAGACTGAGGTAATTCCTTCGTGTATATATAGGATATGTAATATAATATCTTTAATCTTTTCACACATTGCCTCCTTAAGATATATATGAAATTGTAACTATATTCTTCTACCTTGATTGTTGGAAGTACATATGCAGTTTTTTAGGAAGGTATTTGATATTTTCCATACTTTATCAGAGAGAGAGTCACAAGGTATAACCAGAATGGGTAACAATGAAAATACCTGTGGCACAGCCTTCAGAGAAGTTGTTGTTGTTGTTGTTTGGTGCCGTCAAGTCAGTACCCGACTCATAGTGACCCTCATAGGGTTTTGAATGGCTGACTGTTTTGGGATTGCCTTGGGAGTGGATTGCCAGGTCCTTCTCCCATTTTTGCAGTGCTGGGAATTGAACTCGGGACCTCAGAGACTGCAGCGCAGCACTCTACCAACTGAGCTAAATCCCAGCCCTTCAGAGAAGTTAAGACTGATAAATCAGCCAAATGCTCTATTCCATAGGTTGTTTTTACAGGCAATCTTCTATTCCATAAAAGCAATAACTTTATTCTGCATAATATAGGTTTAGATATAAGAGAACCAGTATCAGAGAACTCTCTGTCAACTGGGAGATTTTCAGAAAAATACAATAATGTGTCAATAAAATATTATGTATACAATTGGGAATCTTAAAATTTCTGATTTGTGCTAAGATATGGACATTGAAATTTAGTTGGTATTACTACCACAGCAATTGTGTATAATTATTTCCAGGAGTTCAGACTATAATGAATGATCTCCATGCCAACAGAGGTAGGATTGGAACAGAGATTTCTAACCCTCAGGGTCATAGGTGGCTCCCAGTCTCTGATCTGTGTGGAAGAGCTCACATCCAAGAAAAGCCAAAGAGAACATTGCTTGTCCTTGAGTAGTCCCTTGAAGTACTAAAGGAGTACTGTGTGACCTCCAGGAAGTAGACATGTAACCTGTGTGACCTCCAGGAAGTAGACATCTGAGCTTTGTGCTCAAAATATAGACAGAATCCAGGTTTCCTGAGAGATCTGATCATTGTTGTTAGCAGATACCAATTGTCCAGAAGACCAGTAATAGACCAAGGTATTTGTTGTGTAACTAATAGTGTGTTATATGCTCTCTGGAGTATAGAAAATGAATAGGAGAGTATACATTTCCCCACTGTACTTCACTAAGGAAAGGTCAGAAATTATATCAACACACTGTTGTTGTTGTTGGGTGCCATCCAGTCGGTGTCCAACTCATAGCGACCCTATGTACAATAGATGAAACACTATTTTCAGTGTTTCTCTGCTGTTCATAGGGTTTTCAATGGCTGATTGATTTTTGGGAGTGGCTTGCTGGGTCCTTCTCCCAAGCCTACAGCACCTGGTGTTCCCACGCCATCTCCCATCCAAGTACTAGCCAGGCCCAACCCTGCTTAGCTTCCTGAGATCTGACTGGACCGGATGCTGTAGTGCAATGGCTACAGGCATCAACACACTAATATAGCCATACTAAGAAAAGGATGAAGTGGAGAAAGCTGTGTACATTGTCACAAAATAATAGGTGGAAAATTGACAAGATCATTCACTGTTGAATAATATGATACTTTTAAATTTTATAAACACTGGGTATCTTAGGGGAGTGAATAATAATAAGAATGAATTGATTTTGCTAATGTGCCTTGTATAACAATGTAATACTCCAGTGGTGACTGTGTGTAGATACATTCATTTTTTAAAAGGCAAAAGTAAGGATATTTCAGCCCACTTTCATAAAAGAATCTAACATCATAATATCTTAGGCTGACATGTTTTTTTCCCTGATCAATATCAGGCATACCTGGTGTATCATCTGGAGTAACCACTGTAGCTGAAGGTGGCAGAACCCTTGAAGAAACCAGCACTGTAGCTACGGGTTCTGGTAAGATTCAGCAGGCTGGAAGTGATAACTCAGTAGTTCCCACTAGTGCAAAAACAGAGCAAAGGCACACGTATAAAATCAAGCTCTCATTGGGATTAGAACACAGACTGAGGAAAATTGGAAAGATATTGTCTTCCATTTTCTTTTTCTGAAACTCCTAAATACTGGTAGTAATGGTTGGAGCCATATGCACAGAGCTCCCACTTCCTGACCGGTTCTTGGTTCCAGGTACCACAAGAGCATCTGCAGGTTCCACCACGGCCAGATCTGGAGCATCCACTATTCGAGCCACAGCCTCTGCTACTGGCAGATTAGGTAAAAAATAATAATAATAAAAATAAAAAATAAAAATAATTAAAAAAATAAAAATAAGAGAGAGAGAGAGAAAGAGAGAGAGAGAGAGAGAGAGAGAGAGAGAGGAATGAAATGGAGTGTGTAGGTATACCCTATTCACTGTACGTGTAGTTGGGTGTAGAATGCAAAAGACTAGTACAGACTGGAGTTTGGCAGTCCAGTACTTTCACAGGTATGTCTAGGTTATATGATATTTCTGTAATCTTGCTTAGTCATTAGAAAGTGCATATGGACATAGTGAGTTCTGGATGCCTGTCTTAGAATTTATGAGGCTATGGATCTGAAGTTGGAACAAATTTGCAATCCCAGCTGTAAATTAGAATCCATGAGAGCTAATTTTGGAATAAGGCTGGAGAGTCCTTCTCAGACTCATTGAACCTGGACCTGTGGCTGAAGGGCCCAGGCAGAAGTATTTTTATAAAGGGTCACAGTTATTCCAGTATACAGCCTGGTTTCAGAAGCTCTAGGCTCTCTTGTTGCTGTATTAAAAAAAAAATGCTAAATAAGCTCACTTGCATTCAACAGATAAAATGGCACAGAGATTGTAATAGCACCACATTTTCCTATGAACTTTTGAAAAGATTGAATCAGAAATGAAGAAGTGTAAATGAATATATAAAACACATTTGAACGTAGAGAGGAGCATTATTGGGTTAGGTGCCGTCAAGTCAGTATCCGACTCGTAGCGACCCTAAGTACAAAAGGGGAAACACTTTGTCAGTGCTTCTCTGTTGTTCATAGGGTTTTCAATGGTGGATGGATTTTTGGGAATGGGTTGCCAGGTCCTTCTCCCAAACCTAGAGCATGTGGTGTTCCAAGGCTGTCTCTTATCCAAGTACTAACCAGGCCTGACCCTGCTTAGCTTTCGAGATCCGATGGGACCATATGCCATAAGGCTATGGATGCAGGCAGAGAGGAGCATGATTTCTCCTAATTTATTGAAGATCCTGATGCATATTTATGTTTACTCTGAAAGGTACGTCTGGACCCACAATAACTGAAACAACTGGAGCCTCAAGCACTGACTCAACACCACCTGAAGACGAGTCAGGTGAGGAGAGGATGACAATTAGAAGTTTTGCCTTTATCAAAAAATAGCATCTTGCAACAGAATTCTCCTTATTTTAAAGCAGAGAAAGTGAGAAAAATGTGTAAAGATCTAGTTCACACCTATGCCAAGAAGCAGAAGTTTGTAAAAAAAAAAAGCAATAAATAAACCAAGTTATTTCATAAATAGTGGTAGAACAAAATGGTGGTAAACTCTGGGAACAAACTCACTGTATTTATTTGTTCAGTTTTCCATAGGAGGAACGACTGGACAATTAGGTCACCCATTGCTAGTAAAGTCCAAGCAGACTTTAGATGAGAACTTTCTTTGATGTTTTCCTCAGGCTCTGCTGGAACCTCAATTCCCATCACCTCCACAGGTGGACATGCAGGTACCACAGTAGCACCACATCTCAGCTTCTCCAGTCCTGGGCACATAGCAGGTAAACTAAAGGTGGAACAAACAACACTGGATCCAGCTGAGCAACGGGTCTCAGAAATGCTAATCAGATAATAGTTTTTCCCATATAGTTTCAAATTTAGGTTTTTATTCCTTGTACATAATTAAGATGTGTGGGCTGAGGTTGAGCTGAGTTGGTAGAGTGCTGCTCCACACTCACTGAGGAGTTGGGCTTGATCCCCAGCAGCACAGAAATGGAAGAAAGACAAGGCAGTCCACTCCTGAAAGAATCTGAATCAATTAGCCATTGCAAACCCTATGAAGGTTGCTGTGAGTCAGATCCAACTCAAATGCACCAAACAACAGTTAAAATGTAATATCTTAGTATTCACACAAGTTACCTCCTTAATTGATATCTTATTATTTATATGCTACTATTACCTTGATAATTGGTATAGGAAACACGCACTTATTAGCCAAGTTTGCATTTTTTGTTTTACCTTTATCAGAGACAATTGGAGTGTCACCAGATGTAACTACAGGAATAGCCAGTGAAAGTACTAGCGGCATAGCCTTCAGAGGAGGTAAGACCAAGAAATGCATCAAATGCAATCTCTTCCTTAGTATATTTCCACAAACCACCCTTTCTTTTTCTTTCCTTTGCTTTTTTTGTTTCTTTTAAAGGTAATAGTAGTAGTAGTAGTAGTAGTAGTAGTAGTAGTAGTAGTAGTGCAGTTTGACCTCAGGATCTAATACTAAGCTGCACCCCACTCCTGTTTTAAATTAGTCAATTAATTGGTCAATTATTTTATCTTAAGGCAGTGTCTCGCTAAGTTGTGCAGGCTGCCTCTGGGCTCCAACTCATGACCTTTCTGGCTCAGCTTCATGAATTGCTGGGGTTATTAGCATGTGCCAGAGCACCTCACTAGCTGTCTTGTATTTCAACTTGATAGTAACCTCACTTTGGGCATAGTTTTATTGTTGCTGTTGTTAGATGCTGTCAAGTTGGTGTCTGACTCATAGTGACCCTGTGTACAGCAGGAGAATCAGTATTGTTAATGCTTCTCTTCTATGCATGGGGTTTACAATGGCTGATTGTTTTGGGGAGTGGATTGCCAGGTCCTTCTCCCAAGCCTACAGCACCTGATGCTCCCAGGAGGTCTCCAATCCAAGTACTAACCAGGGCCGGCACTCATTAGCTTCTGAGATCTGACAGGATCAGACATCATAGGGGTATAGCTGCAGTCATAGTTTTAGATAAAAAGTAGTTAAATGTCAGTAGCACCTAAATCAACTGGATAACTTTGGTCTAAATACACACACGGGGCTGGGATTTAGCTCAGTTGGTAGAGTGCCGCTCTGCAGTCTCTGAGGTCCCGGGTTCAAGTCCCAGCACCACAAAAATGGGAGAAGGATTTGGCAATCCACTCCAGGCAATCGCAAAACAATCAGCCATTGAAAACCCTATGAGGGTCACTATGAATTAGACAGGACTCCATGGCATCTAACAACAACAATAATAACAACAACAACAAATACACACACTACCACAGAGCTATACCTTCAACCCAGCACTTTTCTTTATTTAACAATTTAGCTTAAATTTTATTTTAGAATGTTATCATTCATATTAAAATTATTAGCTGTTAAACCAGGCATGGAGGCACAGCCCAGTAATCCCAGTACTGAGAAGGCTGAGGCAGGATGGTCAATGTGAGTGTGAGGCTAGCCTGGTCTACATAACAAGATCCAGGACAGCCTCTGCTACACAGCAAGATGCTTCCTCAAAAAAGAAAACAAAAGAAAACATAAATAAATAAATACAAACCCCCCCAAACATGAAAAATTAAAACCAAAAAAACAAAACAAATAAGTAGAAAGCTGTAATCTACAAAGTATAGCAAAATAAAGAAAGTGTTTAAATTGATCCGTAATATGAAATTGTAAAGTGATAATTTATATTCACTAAATCTAAATCAGAAGTACTTGATTGATAATGACAAGTCAATCAGCTATATTACTGATTATCAGGCAGCATGCACAATGGTTTAGAACAGGGCTATTCAAATTTTATAATCTGGTGGCTCTCAGGACTCTGTTACTTGTCCATGATTCTCTAAGATGTAAAATAAGAAATAGCAATAAAAATAGTACTTTGAAACAATAATTTTAAGTTTGTTGAATACAGGTTGTGTATGGTCTTTTAAAAATTTTATACTGGGGTTATAGTACAGCATTTTTCTGAGCATTCATCTACGACAGATTGGAAATTTTACAATTTGATGTTTTGCCCCAGCTCCTTTGAGAAGCACATGTTCCAGTATAGATTCTGGAGTGGGACTGTCTGAGTTTAGTTCCTGGCTTGCTGTTGTCCCAACTCATGGTCCTGGGACAAGTCACTAAACCATATCTGATAAATAGGAAAGAAAAATGACCTGTCTTAGAGGATTTTTATAATGTGAAATGAATTAATTTATGTCTAGGATGGTTTTTCAACATTACTTCCTCATCAGTAGGCACAGGAGGCCCTACAGCACCCATCACTGGTGGTAAGGAAGGCAGCACACCCAGGGAACTGAGCTCTGCAGCCACAAGCCCAGGAAATGCAGGTGAGTCAGGCCATGCTGGATAGATGGGGGAAGGGCCCGAGAAGATGGAAATTTTGAATCTCTTACTGTCTCCCCTGAGAAGAGCTGTTATGTGTTTCAAGCATTGGTTGTATGCTTACCAGGTACAACAGGAGAGTCCATGGGAGCCACCTCAGGAGCAGGCAGGGGGAGCTCACCTTGGGCACCAGGCATAGAGGCCACCAGTATGGGAAGCACAGAAGGCAAGACGGGGGCCTCTTGACTGGTTTTGGGGGAGCCAACACAAGAACTAGAAGGGGGAAATGAGCCTATGGAGAGGTTACCAGGAACAACTTTGTAAGACTGAATGACATCAGTGAAACTAAGAAATGCTCCAAAAGTGTTTTATTCTTACCTGTTTGTATACATTAATCACCTTTCTTCTTCCCATTAGCAACAATTGGAGAAGGAGGTGTAGCCACCCCTGGAGCTGCTGGCAGCACATCTGGAAGAACAGGTACTGAGTGAGCATAAGCAGTGCCACATTTAGGCAGGAGATGAGTGACTTTTGTGCTCAAAATTTAGTAAAAGACAGTGTTTCCTAGAGAATTGCACATAGAAGATGCTGTTAAGTTGTTAGGTACTGTCAGGTTGACTCTGACTCATAAACACTGGATGTACAACAGAACGAAGCACTATCAATACGGTGGCACGCACAGGATCTTTTTATGTTTGAGCCCATTGGAGCAACCACTATGTTTCACCTCATTTTGATCATACCACCTCAGCAAAAGGAGGACCCAGGGACTGTACTCAATACATGTGACAAAGGTTGACATTACTTTCTGTCACAACTCTTCCTCAATCATTTCTTGAATATATTCTAGCCTCTGAGGGGCTCATTTTGGGACACTCTATTTGACAGTGCTTCTCTGCTACTCATAAGGTTTTCAAAGGCTAATTGTTTCAGGAGCGGGCTGCTGGGTGCTTCTCATCTGTCTTTGTCTGGAAGCTCAGCTAAAACCTGGTCACTATGGGTGGCCCTATTGAAGTCTGACATACCAATGGCATAGACTTCAGCATAACAGCTATACACAAACTGCCACAGCATAACAAGCTGACAGACATGTGGGGTATAAAATGCTAAATAGCTCAGATGCCTCTCAGCTCCCATCCAAGCCCTCCTGCAGCAGGTAGTGGTCATTCAGATCACATTCTCACTGTGTCTAAAATACAAGGTTGAGAATGGCTGTTCTTCATTTTAGGGACCACAGGAGTGTCTTCCAGCTCCACCACTGCCAGCCCTGGAGCCTCACCTACACCAGCCACCACTTCTGCTAGTAGCATATCAGGTAGATAAAGGGAAGTGTCTTGGCATGTCTGATCCCATCCTCTGTTTGTGAAGTGTGGTGAAAACTGGAAAGGAATAGTAGGAGACTGGAATTAGGCAGCCTAATCTGTAATCGGCTGGGATTTAGCTCAGTTGGTAGAGCACTGCACTGCAGTCTCTGAGGTGCTGAGTTCAATTCCCAGCACCACAAAAATGGGAGAAGGTCCTGGCAATCCACTCCCAAGGCAATCCCGAAACAATCTGCCATTGAAAACCCTATGAGGGTCGCTATGAGTCGGATACTGACTCAACGGCACCTAACAACAACAACAACAATCTGTAATCAGAGTAGGATCACATATTTGAAAAAGAAGGTGTATCAGGCAGGTGTTGTAGCTTGATGCTGAAAATCCAAATGAAACACACATGTGGAGGAAAAGTATTATTGTAAGCTTAGTGGATCAGTGCATTATATCAGATCCAGCATGGGGGAAGCAGCAGACAACTCAGGGCATCTTGGAGCAGGAATCAGAGAGTTTGTGGCTGCAGATCTTGAGAAAATCTCCAGAAACCTTCCAAAGGGAACCACTTCCATGCATAATCCTACCTCCCCAAGTTTATAGCCTTAACAGACAGTGCCATCATATAGGGAATAAATTTTAAATGAAATGACCGTTGAGGAACATTTTAAATTTAAGCCACAGTGAAAGGTATGAAGAATACCAGTTCTACCTGACCAACTGGTTTCAGGGAATGATGACCACACAATTTTTTCCAAATACAATATTAGATTAAGGTGATTCCTTCTTGTATATATAAGATATTACGATAATATCTTTGTCTTTTCACAAGTTGCTTTCTTAATGTTTATTAATTGTAATTGTATTCTACTACCTTGATTTTTGGAAGTATGAATGCAGTTTTTTAGAATTTGTTTTGTTATGTACCTTATCAGAGAATCAGATAGATGTAATCACAGCAGGTGACAATGCAAATACCTGTGGCGTAGCCTTCAGAGATGTTAAAATCAATGAATCAGTGAAATGCTCTCTTCCATAGGTTGTTTTTACAGGCAGTCTTCTATTTCTTATCACCAATACCTTTATTCTGAATAATACTGGTTTAGATACAGGGAACCAAATATCAGGGAAACCTAAGTCAACTGGCTGACATTCAGAAAAACACAATGAGTTCCAATTAGATATACAGTTATTTGGAAGCTTAAAGTTTCTGACTTGTACTCACATATTGACTTTGTAATTTAGTTGATATTACTACCACAGTAATTGTGTGGTATTATTTCCATGAGTTCAGAAAACAATGAATGTTGTCCAATCCAATAGAGTCAATGCAAGAGAGGCAGGATTAGAACAGAGATTTCTAAACCTCATGGACATAGGTGGCTCCCTAGTCTGTGATTTGTGTGTAAGAGCTCAATCCATGAAAAGTCAGTGGAATATGTTTGTCTTTGAGCAGTCTCTTGGAGTACTAAAGGAACATAATATGTGTGACCACTAGGCAGTAGACATGTGAGCTTTGTGCTCAAAATTCAGAGTCAAGATTTCCTTAGAGATCTGATCATTGTTATTACCTGATAACAAGTGTCCAGAAGATCAGAAATAGACTAAAGATACTTACTGTGTAACCAGTAGTGTGTCATATGCTCATTGGAGTATAGAAGATGAATAGGAGAGTATACATTTCCTCACTGTGGTTCACTATGGAAAAATGATATCAACACACTATATAAAGACATAATAAGACATGGATGGCATGGGGAATGGTGTGAACAGTGTCACAAAATAATAGGAATAAAAATTGATAAGATGACTCAGTGTGGGATATTGAATAATCAGTTATTTTTAAATTTTATAAATGATGAGTCTCTTAAATGAGTGAGTAATAATAAGAGTGAGTTGATTTTCCTGATGTGCCTCATATAACAGCATAATACTCCAGTGATGATTGTGAATAGATATGTCCAGTTTTTAAAAGGCAAAAACAAGGATATTTCAGGTTATTTTCATATAAGTATCTAAGATCATATTATCTTAGGCTGACATGTTTTTATCACTGATCAATATCAGGCACACTTGGGGTATCTTCTGGAGTAACCTCTGTAGCTGAAGGTGGCAGAACCCTTGGAGAAACCAGCACTAGAGGCACCAGTTCTGGTAAGTTCCACCAGGCTGGAAGTGATAACTCAGCAGTTCTCACCTGTGCCAAAACAGAGCAAAGGCACATGTATAAAATCAACTGGAATTAGAATACAGGCTGAGGAGACTTGGAGGGAAATTGTCTTTCATTTTCTTTTTCTGAAACTCTAAATACTTGTGCAGGCTGGGATTTAGCTCAGTTGGTAGAGCACTGCGCTGCAGTCTCTGAGGTCCCCAGTTCAATTCCCAGCACCGCAAAAATGGGAGAAGGGCCTGGCAATCCACTCCGGAGGCAATCCCGAAATGGTTAGCTATTGAAAACCCCATGAGGGTTGCTATGATTCGGATACCTACTCGACAGCACCTAACAACAACAACAACAACAACAACAACAACAACAAATACTTGTAGAAATGGGTGTTGCCATATGCACATAGTTCCCACTTCCTGACTTGTTCTTGGTTCCAGGGACCACAGGAGCATCTGCAGGCTCCACCACGGCCAGCCCTGGAGTGTCCACACTGCGAGTCACAGCCTCTGCTAAAGGCAGATTAAGTAAGAAAAAGGGGGAAATGAAATAGAGTGTGTAGGTGTACCCCATTCCCTGTACCTGTAGTTGGGTTTAGAACAGAAAAGACTAGTAAGACTCTGGTGTTTGGGAGTTTAGGAATTTGAGAGGTACATCTTGGTTAGGTGGTGTTCCTGTAATCTTGCTCAGTTGTTAGAATCTCTGAAAGTGCCTATGGACATAATGATTTCTGTACTACTGTCTTAGAATTTGGGAGGCTGTGGCTGTGGAGTTGGAACATGGTTTGCAGCCCTAGCTGTAAAGTAGAATCCATGAGTTAGTTTTGGAATAATCCTGGAGAGTCCTTCACAGACTCATTGGCCCTGAACCTCTGGCTGAAGGGCTCAGCAGAAGTATTGTAAAGAGGCTCAAAGTTTGTTTCCTTGTGCAACTTGGTTCCCAAAGCACTAGTGTAACATTATGGCATATTAAACACATAAATGATGTACAAGCTTACTTACATTCAATAGGTAAATTAGCAGAGATTCTAATGATAGTACTACATTTTACTATGAATTTTTGAAGATTTAATCAGAAATGGAGAAGTGTAAATGAATATATAAAATCTATTTGAATGTAAAGAGCAGCATAATTTGTCCTACATTATCAAAGTTCCTGATGCATGTTTACTGTTTACTTTGAAAGGCACAATTGCACCCCCAGGAGGTGAAACAACTGGAGCCTCAAGAAATGGCCTGACATCACCTGAAAATGAGTCAGGTGTGTAGAGTGTGAAGTTGGGAGTTCTGCCTTTTTCAAAAGATAGCATCATGAGTCAGAAATCTTCTTATTTTAAAATAGAGTAATTGATAAAAATTTATAAAGATTTAGTTCCTACCTGTTTCATGAGGCAGAAGTTTGTCTCTGTAAAAACAAAAAGTGCAATAAAAGTGAACCAAATTATTTCACAAAATAATGTTAGAACAAAAGTGTGGAAAACTCTGGGTGTAAACTGAACTGTACTTATTCTGTTTTCCATCAGGAAGAAGGACAGAACAGTTAGCTCACCCATTGGTAGTCAAGTCCAAATAGAGTATAGATGAAAAATTGCTTTGATGTTTTTCTCAGGCTCTGCTGGAACCTCAGTTCCCATCACCTCCACAGCTGGATCTACAGGCACCACAGCAGCACTGAACCCCAGCTTTGCCAGTCCTGGGAACACAGCAGGTAAACTAAAGGTGGAACAAACAACACTGGACCCAGCTGAGCAACTGGTCTCAGAAATGCTACTCAGACAATTGTTTGCCCTATACAGAGTCAGATTTATGGGATTATTCCTTGTTTGTAATTAAAATGTAATATTTTAATATTTCTATAAGTTACTTCCTTAATCTATGTTTATTTATATGGTCTCATTGCCTTGATTATTGGTATGTCAAACATTCACTAATTCACCATGTGTTCACTTCTTGTTTTACTTTAATCAGAGACAACTGGTGTGTCACCAGGTGTAACCACAGGAGTAGACAATGAAAGTACAAGTGGCATAGCCTTCAGAGGAGGTGAGACCAATAAATGCATCAAATGCAGTCTCTTTCTTAGCATAGTTCCACAAGCAGGTCTTTATTTTTCTTTCCTTACTGTTTTTTGTTCTTTTGTGGTATTGGTAGTACTGGGGTTTGACTCCCAGGTGTGACACAGAGCTGCAACCTAAGCTTTGTTAAATAATTAATTAATTGATGAAATATTTTATCTTGAGACAGGGTCTTGCAAAGTTGTGTGGTCTGCCTCTGGCCTCAAACTCTTGGTCTTTCTGCCTCAGCCTCCTGAGTTGCTGGGATTATGGACCTTTGTCATACATCTCACCAACAGTCCTTTCTTTCATTTTGACAATGCCCTGACTCTGAGCATAGTCTTAGAGACAAGTAGTTAAACGTCAAGGTCATCTAAGTCAACTGGATGACTTTGCTCTCAATATACACACTACCACTGAGATACACCTGTAACCCAGCAATTTTCTTGATTTAACTCCTATGGTTTGCAGATTTCTTTGGAATATGTTGTCATTTATATTAAAATTACTAGGTGCTTAGCCAGGCATCGAGGCATAGGCCTGTAATCTTAACACTTGGGGGACTGACTTGAGAGAATCAATGTAAGTTTGAGGCCAGGATGGTCAACATAGCTAGTCCCAGAACAGCATCAGCTACACAGTGAAACTCATTTGCAAAAAATGAATGGAGAAAAATAAACAAAAAATCAACCAGAAACAAAAACTGGAAGATGTAATCTACATAGTGCAGCAACATTAAATAACTGATAATAACATGAGTAACTTGATATTTAGGGAGATAATTTACTTTAAATTTCCTAGGATTTGAATCAGAAGTACTTGAGTGATAATGACAAGTCAATGAGCTATATTTTTGATTATCAGGAAGCATGCACAATGGTTTGGAACAGGGCTATTCAAATTTTACAACCTGGTAGCTCAGAAGACTATTCATGATGACATAGGACATAGAAGGAAAAACAGACCTAGAAACACAGAAATTTGATACTGAACATGGGCTTGTGTTTGTATGGTCTTATTTCTAAGTATTCTATACCTGGGTTTATTTTACAATATTTTTCCTAGTATTTGTCTAGAACAGATAAGAAATTCCCCAATTTTATCTTTTGCCATAGATCATTTGAGAAGCACAGATTGCAGGATAGATTCGGGGGTGAGACTGCTTGAGTTTAGTTCCTGGCTTGCTGTTGACCAACTCAGAGATGTGGGACAAGCTGTTAAACCATGTCTGATAAATGGGAAGGATAATATTACCTGTCTTAGAAGATTTTAGTAATGTGAAATGAGTGAATTTATGTCTAGAATGGTTTTTCAACAATACTTCCTCATCAGTAGGCACAGGAGGCCCTACAGCACCCATCTCTGGTAGGAAGGAAGGCAGCACACCCAGGGAACTGAGCTCTGCAGCCACAAGCCCAGGAAATGCAGGTGAGTCAGGCCATGCTGGAGAGATGGGGGAAGGGCCTGAGAAGACGGGAATTTTGAATCTGTTATTGTCTCCCCTGAGAAGAGCTGTTATGTGTTTCAAGCATTGGTTGTGTGCTTACCAGGAGCAACAGTAGAGTCCGTGGGAACCACCTCAGGAGCAGGCAGGGGGAGCTCACCTTGGGCACCAGGCATAAAGGCCACCAGTGCAGGAAGCACAGAAGGTAAGGCAGGATCTCATGAGGGGCTGTGGGGGGCCCAACACAAGACCTAGAAGGTGGTAATGAGTTTTTGTAAGACTGAATGACTAAATAATTGAATGAAATGCCCTGAAAATGTGTTATTCATAGTCATCTGTATACATTAAGCACCATTCTTCTTCCCATTAGCAACAAGTGGAGAAACAGGTGCAGCCACCACTGGAACTGCTGGAAGCACATCTGGAAGAACAGGTATGGAGGGAGCATAAGCAGTGTCACATTTACACCAGAGACAAGTGACCTTTGTGCTCAAAATTTAGTTGAAGACAGTGTTTCCTAGAGAATTCTATATATGAGAGTCCATGGGAGACACCTCAGGAGCGGGCAGGGGGAGCTCACCTGGGGCATCAGGCACAGAGGCCACCAGTGCAGGAGACACAGAAGGCAAGACAGGGCCTCTTGAGGGGTTTTGGGGGGCCCAACACAAGACCTAGAAGGGGGAAATGAGTCTGAGGAAAGGTTACCAGGAACAACTTTGTAAGACTGAGTGACATCAATAAAACTAGGAAATGCCCTGAAAGTGTTTTATTCTTAGCTGTCTGTATACATTAATCACCTTTCTTCTTCCCATTAGCAACAAGTGGAGAAGCAGGTGCAGCCACTGCTGGAGCTGCTGGAATCACATCTGGAAGAACAGGTACTGAAGGAGCATAAACAGTGCCACATTTATGCAGCAGACAAGTGAACTTTGTGCTCAAAGTTTAGTCAAAGACAATGTTTCCTAGAGAGTTCCATATGTGAGATGCTGTTACGTTGTTAGATACTGTGGAACAGAATCTGATTCATACCAAACCTATGTACAACACAATGAAGTACTAGCCAATACAGTGTCACACACATGATCTTTTTTGTTTGAGCTCATTATTGCAACCAATAAGTTTTATTTCATTTTGATCATGCCACATGAGCAAAAGGAGGACCCAGGGGCTTTACTCTATACCTGTAAAAAGGGTTAACATTACTTTGAGGAGACAACTTTTCCCAAGTCATTTCTTGAATGTCTTCCAGCCCGCTTGGGCTCATTTTTCAGCACCCTATTTGACAGTGCTTCTCTGCTATTCATAGGGTTTTCTATGGCTAATTGTTTTGGGGGGCTGGGATTTAGCTCAGTCGGTAGAGCACTGCACTGCAGTCTCTGAGGCCCCAAGTTCAATTCCCAGCACCACAAAAATGGGAGAAGGGCCTGGCAATCCACTCCCAAGGCAATCCCGAAGCACTCAGCCATTGAAAACCCTATGAGGGTCGCTATGAGTCGGATACTGACTCGAAGGCACCTAACAACAACAACAACAACAATTGTTTTGGGAGTGGACTGCCAGGTCCTACTTCATACTCTTTCTTAGTCTGGAAGCTCAGCTGAAAACTGTCCACCATGGGTGGCCCTGCTGTATGGGAAATACTGGTGTCATAGATTTCAGCATAATAGCTACACACAAGACCACAACGCATAAACTGACAGACACGTGGGGTACCAGATGATAAGTAGCTAAATGCCTCCTAGCTCACACTAAAGCCCTCCTGCAGCAGATGGTGGTTATTAAGATCATATTCTCACCAGGACTAAAATACAAGGCTGAGGAGAATTGTCCTTCATTTTAGTGACCACAGGAGAGTCTTCAGGCTCCACCATTGTCATCCCTGGAGCCTCAGCTAGACTAGCAACCACTTCTGATAGTGGCACATCAGGTGGGTAAATGGGAGTATCTGAGCATACAGGGGTCAGATCAAGTCTGTGGTCTGACCACATCCTCTGTATGTGGGGTGTGGTTAAAATGGAAAGGAATAGCAAGAGGCTGGAGTTAGGCTACCTAATCTGTGGTCATGGTAGTATCACATATTTGGAATAGAGGGTGTATTAGGCAGCTATTAGTTGTTGCAGAAAATACAATCAAAACAAATTTAGGGAGGAAAAGTTTTATTGGAAGCTTAGTGGATCAGTGCATTATGATACCAGATCAGGAGTGGAGGCAGCAGCAAAAAGTCCTGTGGCAGACAACTCAGGGCATCTTGGAATTTGAGGCAGAGAGCAATTAGGGCTTCAGATCTAGGTAAAATCTGGAAAACCTTGCCCCAGGATACCACTTCCCATGCATAATCCACCTCCAAACGTTTTTATAGCCTTCACACTCTATGCTGCCTTATGGGGACCACATTTAAATAAAATGACCTTTAAGGGAAAATTTATATTTAAGCCATGAAAAAAGGTGTTAAGCATACCAACCCCAGATAAGCAACTGGTTTCAGGGAATGATGACCACACAGTTTTTTCCAAATCCAAATTAGACTGAGGTGATTCTTTCTGGTAAAAGTAGGATATTCAATATAATATCTTTAGTCTTTTCACAAGTTGCTTCCTTAATATATATAAAATTGTAATTGTATTCTACTACCTTGATTATTGGAAGTACATTGCAGTTTTTATGAAGATATTTTTTCCTGTGCCTTATCAGTGATAGAGTCACCAGGTATAACCATAGCAGGTTTCAATGAAAATACCTGTGACACAGTCTTTAGAGAAGTTAAGAATACTAAATCAGCTAAATGTTCTCTTCCATAGTTTGTTTTTGCAGGCAATCTTCTATTTCCTAGAAGCAATAACTTTATTCTGCATAATACAGGTTTAAATATAGGGGAACCAGTGTCAGAGAAGTCTAAGTCAAACAGGAGATTTTTGGAAAAATACAATAATGTGTCAATAAAATATTAAGTATACAGTTACTTGTGACCCCAAATTTCTAATATATACTCAGATATGGATAATTTAGTTGAAATTACTACCACAGTAATTGTGTATGATTATTTCCATGAGTTCAGAAAATAATGAATGTTCTCCATGCTGACAGGCAGGATTGAACCAGAGTTCTAAGCCTCATGGGCATAGCTGGCTACCTGGTCTGTGATTTGTGTCTAAGAGCTCAATCCAAGAAATGCCAAAGAGAATATGCTTGTGCTTGGGAAGTCCCTTGAAGTACAGAAAAAGCATAACCTTTGTGACCTCCAGGAAGTAGACTTGATATTTGTGCTCTAAATTCAGAGTCAAGGTTTCCTGAGAGATCTCATTCCTATTACCTGGTACTAAATGTATACAAGATCATGGAACAAGGATATTTGTTGTGTAACTAATAGTGTGTTATATGCTCATTGGAATATAGGAAATGAATAGGAGAGAGTACATTTCCTCACTGTTGTTCACTTTACAAAAGCCAGCTATTATATCAACAAACTATATAAAGACATAATAAGGCAGGAATGATGTGGGGAAAGTTGTGAACAGTGTCACAAAATAATAGGCAGAAAAATTGGTAAGATCATTCAGTGCTGGATATTGAATAATCAGTTATTTTAAAATTCACTAGATGATGAATATCTTGAAGGAGTAATAATAAGAATGAAATGATTTTCCTGACATGCCTCATTTAACAACATAAAACTCCAGTGATGATTGTGGGTTGACACACCATTTTTTTAAGGAAAAAGCAAACATATTTTATGCTACTTTCATAAAAGTATCTAATGTCATATTATCTTAAGCTGAGATGTATTTTTTTCTAATCAATATAGGGACACCTGGGGTATCATCTGGAGTAACCTCTGTAGCTGGAGGTGGCAGAACCTTTGAAGAAACCAGCACTGGAGCCAGGAGTCCTGGTAAGGTCCGGCAGGATGGAGGTAATGACTCAACAGTTCCCATCTGTGCCATCACAGAGCAAAGGCACGTCTATAAAAGCAAGCTCTAACTGTGATTTGAACACAGGCTGAGAAGAACTAGAGGGAAATTATTTTTCATTTTCTTTTCCTGAAACTCCTAAATACTGGTAGTAATGATTGGAGCCATATGCACAGAGCCCTCACTTCCTGACCTTTTCTTGGTTCCAGGCACCACAAGAGCGTCTGCAGGCTCCACCACAGCCAGCCCTGGAGCCTCCTCTAGACAACCTACAGCCTCTGCTAGTGGCAGATCAGGTAAGTAAAAGGGAGTAATCAAATTGAATGTGTACATGTGCCCTATTCCCAGTCTCTGGGGTTTGGTGTAGAACGGAAAAGACTAGTAAGAGAATGGAGTTAGGGAATCTAGTACTTTGATTGGTACATCTTGGTTAGATAGTGTTTCTGTAGTCTTGCCCAGTCATTAGAAAGTGTGTATGGACATGATGATTTCCGGACTCTGGTCTCAGAATTTGTGAGGCTATGAATCTGGAGTTGGAACAAAGTTTGCAATCCTAGGTTCAAAGTAGAACCCATGAGAAAGATTTTTGGAATAAGCCTGGAGAGTCCTTCACAGACTTACTGGCCCTGGACCTCTGGCTGCAAAGCATAGGCAGAAGTATTTGATAAAGGGCCATAGCTGTTTCAATGTGCAGGCTGGTTTCAGAAACTCTAGGCTCACTTGTTGGAAGCAAATGCTCAACAATCTCACTTGCATTCAACAGGTAACATGGCACAGAGATTCTAATAGTAACACAATGTACTTTGAATTTTGAAAATATTGAATCAGAAATGGAGAAGTGTAAATGAATATATAAAATACATTTGAATGTAAGAGAGCAGCATGATTTCTCCTAATTTATGAAAGATCCTGATGCATGTTTATGTTTACTTTGAAAGGCACGACTGGACCTGCAATTGGTAAAAAAACTGGAGCCTCAAGCACTGACTTGACACCACCTGAAGGGGAGTCAGGTGAGCAGAGGATGAGGATCAAAGGTTCTGCCTTTATCAAGAGATAGCATCTTGTAATAGAATTTTCCTTATTTTAAAGCAGACTTATTGAGAAAAATATATAAAGATCTAGTTTATACCTGTGCCAAGAAGCATGTTTGTCTCTGTAAAAAAATGCAATAATATATAATAATATATAATAATAAATATATATATAACATAATATATTATCTATAAATGTATAATAATAAATAAAGTCACTGTATTTATTCAGTTTTCCATAGGAGGAATGACCGGACAGTTAGGTCACCCCGTGGTAGTAAAGTCCAAGCTGACTTTAGATGAGAAGTTCCTTTGATGTTTTCCTCAGGCTCTGCTGGAACCTCAGTACCCATTACCTCCACAGCTGGACCTATAGGCACCACAGCAGTGCCACATCCCAGCTTCTCCAGTCCTGGGCACGCAGCAGGTAAACTAAGTGTGAAACAAAGAACACTGGAACCGTTGAGCAACTGGTCTCAGAAATGCTACTCGGACAATATTTTTCCCCATACAGTGTCAGACTTAGGTTTTTATTCCTTGTATATAATTAAAATACGTGGGATGGGGTTGAGCTCAGTTGTTAGTGTGTTGCTCCGTACTCTGAGGATCTGGGTTCAATTTACAGCAGCACAAAAATGGGAGAAGAATGTGGTAACCCACTCCCGAAGCAATCCTGAAACAGCCCTTGAAAAACCTCATGAGGGTGGCTTTGATTTGGATGGGACTCGGTGGCACCTAACAACAACAACAGTTAAAATATAATGTCTTAGTATTTCTATAAGTTACATCTTTAATCTGTATTTTGTTATTTATAGGTTCCCATTACCTTGATAGTTGGTTTGGGACACGTGCATTTTTAAGCCATGTGTGCATTTTTTGTTTTACCTTTATCAGAGACAACTGGTATGTCACCAGATGTAACTACAGGAGTAGACAATGAGAGTACTAGTGGCATAGCCTTCAGAGGAGGTGAGATCAAGAAATTCATCAAATACAGTCTCTTCCTTAGCATATTTCCACAAGCAGGCCTTTCTTTTTCTGTCTTTGCTTTTCTCTCTCTCTCTCTTTGTAGTAGTAGTAGTAATGCACTTTGACTCCAGGGCCTGATACTAAGGTGCCCCACACCCATTTTTTAAATTAATTAATTTCTTGGTTGATCAATTATTTTATCTTGAGACTGTCTAGATAAGTTGTGCAGGCTGCTCTGGCCTGGACCTTATGATCTTTCTGCCTCAGCCTCCTGAGTTGCTGGGATCATAGGCATGTGCCATAGCACCTCACTAGCTGTCTTCTCCTTTTACTTGACATTAACCATAATCTGACCAGAGACTTAGATAAAAGAAGTTATATGTCACTATCCTTTTAGTCAACTGGATGACTTTGGTCTAAATAAACACACTACCACTGAAGCTACACCTACAAGCCAGGAATTTTCTTATTTAACACTTATGGCTTACACAGTATTTTAGTACAACAATTGTTTATACTAAAATTACTAGGTGTTAAACCAGGCATTGAGGCACAGGCCAGTAATCCCCACACTGGGCAGGCTGAAGCAGGAGGATCAATGTGAATTTGAGGCCAGCCTGGTGTATATAGCAAGTTCCAGGACATCCTCAGCTCTCAGCTATACAGCGAAACCCTGTCTCAAAATACATACATACATACATACATACATACATAAAAAGTACAAACAAACATAAACACAAAATCCATAATAAAATACAAAACAAACAAGCAGTGGAAAGATATAATCTAAAGAGTACAGCAGAATTAAGAAACTGATTAATTTCATCAGTAACATGAAATTGTATTAACATGATAATTTATATTCACTATAATCTGAATCAGAAATACTTGACAGATAATGACAAGTCAATAGCTATATTTTTGATAATAAGGTACCATGCACACTGTTTTGTACTGGGGCTCTTCAGATTTTACAAGCTCTTAGCTTTCAGGACTCTTTGTTACTTGTCCATGAACTCATGAGAAGTAAAACAAGAAAGAGTATTAGAAACTTAGCAATTTGACACAATGATCTTATGTTTGTGGAAAATGGGCTTATGTTTTCCATGGTCTTATTATTAAAGGTTTTATACCTGGGTTAATTTTACTGCATTTTTCACGGCATTTATTTAGAACAGATTAGAAATATTACAATTGGATCTTTTGCCACAGATCAGTTGAGAAGCATAGATTCCAATATACATTTTGGGGTGAGACTGCTTGAGTTTACTTCCTGGCTTGCTGTTGACCAACTCATAGACCTGGGACAAACCATTAAACCATGTCTGATAAATGGGAAGGATAGTATTACTTGTCTTAGAGAATTTGTATAATGTGAAATGAATGAATTTATGTATAGGATGGTTTTTCAACATTACTTCCTTATCAGTAGGCACAGGAGGCCCTACAGCACCCACCCCTCGTGGCGAGCAAGGCAGCACACCCAGGGAACTGAGCTCTGCAGCCACAAGCCCAGGAAATGCAGGTGAGTCAGGCCATGCTGGATAGATGGGGGAAGGGCCTGAGATGGGAATTTTAACTTGAATCCCTTACTGTCTTCCTTCACAAGAACTAGAATGGGTTTCAAGCATTGGTTGTGTGCTTACCAGGTAGAACAGCAGAGTCCTTTGGAGCCACCTCAGGAGCAGGTGCAGGGGGTGGGGTTTACCTGGGACACCAGGAACAGAGGACCCCAGTGCAGGCAACATAGAAGGCAAGACAAGGCCCCCCGAGGGGCTGTGGGGGGACCAACACAAGACCTAGAAGGTGGTAATGAGTTAAGGAAAGGTTACCAGGAACAACTTTGTAAGACTGAATGATGTCACTAAAACTAAGAAATGCCTTGAAAGTGTTTTATTCACAGCCATCTGTGTACAGTAAGCACCATTCTTCCTCCCATTAGTAGCAAGTGGAGAAGCAGTGTAGCCACCACTGGAGCTGCTGGAAGCACATCTGGAAGAACAGAAACTGAGGGAGCATAAGCAGTGCCACATTTACACAGAAGACAAGTGACCTTTGTGCTCAAAATTTAGTCAAAGACAATGTTTCCTAGAGATTTCCCCATATGAGATGCTGTTAGGTTGTTAGGTACTGTTGAGCAAAATTGGACTCATAGACACCCTATGTACAGGAGAATGAAGCACTATCCAATACAGTGGCATGCGCAGATGTTTTTATATTTGAGCCCATTTTTGCACCCAGTATGTTTCTTCTCATTAGATAATGCCACCTAATAAGAAGAGTATTAAGTGGCTTTACTCTATATCTGTAATAAAGGTCAATATTACTTTTAGGACATGACTTTTCCCCAGTCATTTACTAAATACCTTCCAGCCTTCAGGCCTCACTTTTGGGCACTCTTTTGACAGTGCTTCTCTGATAATCATAGGGTTTTCAACAGTTAATTGTTTCAGGAGTGTCCAGCCAGGTCCTTCTCCCTGTATTTTTTAGTCTGGAAGCTTAGCTGAAACCTGTCCACTATGGGTGGCCCAGCTGATGTCTGAGATATCTATGTCATAGCATTCAGCATAACAGCTACACACAAGTCTCCACAGCATGACAAGCTGACAGACATGTGGAGTATCATATGCAAAGTAGCTAAGATGCCTCTCAGCTCCCATACAAGCCCTCTTACAGTAGGTGGTGGTCATTAAGTTAAAGGTCTCACTGTGCCTAGAATACAAGACTGAGGAGAACTGTTCTTCATTTTAGGGGCCACAGGAGTGTCTGCAGGCTCCACCACTGCCACCCCTGGAGCCTCAGCTACACCAGCCACCACTTCTGCTATTGGGACGTCAGGTAGGTAAATGGGAGTATCTGAGCATTGGGGGGGGGGGTGTTGTTCAAGTCTGTGGTCTGACCCTATCCTCTGTATGTGAGTTCAGGTGAAAAATGGAAGGGAATAGGAAGAGGCTGGAGTTAGGTAGCCTAATCTGTGATCGGGGTAGGATCACATATTTTAGATAGATGATGTATTAGGTAGGTATTTGTAGCTTGATGCAGAAAATCCCAAAGAAACAAACTTATGGAAGAAAAGTTTTATTGGAAGCTTAGTGGATCAGTGCATTATGATATCAGGACAGGCATGGGGGCATCAGCAGCAAGCCCTGTGGCAGATGACTCAGGGATTCTTGGAGCTGGAGGCAGAGAGCATTTGGGGCAGCAGGTCATGGTAAAATCTCCAAAACTTGCCACAGGGCACCACTTTCCATGCATAATCCCACCTTCCAAAGTATTTACACATTTCACAGACAGCGACACCATATCAGGGCCAATTATTAAATAAAATGACCTTTTGAGGTTCATTTTATATTTAAGCCATGACAAAAGGTATTAAGAATCTGGCTTCAGTTGGGCAACTGGTTTCAGGGAATGATGACCACACAATTTTTTCCAAATACAGTATTAGACTGAGGTGATTCCTTCTTGTATATATAATGCATGTAATATAACATCTTTAGTCTTTTCACAAGTTTCTTTCTTAATGTTTATTAAATTATAATTATATTCTATCTTGATTTATGGAAGTGTGAATGCAGTTTTTTAAGAAGGTATTTGTTTTTGTTCTGTACCTTATAAGAGACAGAGGGTCACCAGTTGTAACCACAATGAGTGACAATGAGAAGACCTGTAGTACAGGCTTTAGAGATATTAAAATCAATAAATTAGTCAAATGCTCTCTTCCATTGGTTGTTTTTACAGGCAGTCTTCTATTTCACATCAGCAATACCTTTATTCTGCATATTACAGATTTAGATATAGGGAACCAGGTGTCAGAGGAACCCAGGTGTCAGAGAAATCTAAGTCAACTGGGAGACTCTGAAAAATACAATAATGTGTCAATTATGTATAAGTTGCCTGCGGCTGTACCACTGTGGCATCCAATCCCATCACATCTCAGAAGCTAAGCAGGGTCGGGCCTGGTTAGTACTTGGATGGGATACCTCCTGGGAACACCGGGTGCTGTAGGCTTAGGAGAAGGACCTGGCAACCCATACCCAAAAAACAACCAGCCATTGAAAACCCTATGAATAGCAGAGAAGCACTGACAATAATGTTCTACCTGTGTATGAAGGGTTACTATGAGTCGGACACCAACTCTATGGCACCTAACAATAGCAACATGTATCTGGTATACAATTATTTGGAAGTCTAAAGTTTCTGACTTGTGCTCACATATTGACTTTATAATTTATTTGAAACTACTACCACAGTAATTGTGTGTGATTATTTCCATGAGTTCAGAAAGTAATGATCTCCATACAAAGACAGGTAGGACTGGAACAGATTTCTAAACCTCATGAACATAGGTAGCTCCCCCGTTCTGTGATCTGTGTGTAAAATTTCAATCCAAGAAAAGCGAATGGAACATGCTTGTCCTTGAGCAGTCCATTGGGGTACTAAAGGAGCATAACCTGTGTGACTTCCAGGCAATAGACAAGTGAGCTTTGTACTCAAAATACAGACAGAGGCAAGGTTTCCTGAGAGATCTGATCATGGTTAATAACCGGTACCAAATGTCCAGAAGATCAGAAACAAACTAAAGATATTTTTGTGTAACTAATAATGTGTCATATGCTTATTGAAATATAGAAAATGTTTAGGAGAGTGTACTTTTCCCATCATTGTTCACTATGGAAAGGTCAGTAATTATATCAATACACTATAGAAAGACATAATATGACATGGATGACATGGGGCATGGTGTGAACAGTGTCACAAAATAATAGGAAGAAAACTTGGCAAGATCTTTAGTGTTGGATATTTAATAATCAGTTATTTTTAAATTTTATAAATGATGAGTATCTTAATGGAGTAATAATAAGAATGAATTGATTTTCATATTGTGCCTAGTATAAAAACATAACGCTCCAGGGATGATTGTGGGTAGTCTATTTTTTAAAAGGAAAAAGCAAGGATATTTCTATACTTTCATTAAAGTATCTAACATATTAGGCTGACATGTTTTTTTCCTGATCAATTACAGGTACCCCTGGGGTATCACCTGGAGGAACCTCTGTAGCTGGAAATGGCAGAACCTTTGGAGAAACCGGCACTGGAGCCCTGGGTTCTGGTAAGATCCACCAGGCTGGAAGTGATGACTCAGCTGTTTCCACTAGGGCCATCACAGAGCAAAGGCTCATCTATAAAATCAAGCTCAAACTGGGATTGGAACATAGGCTGAGGAATATGGAGGGAAAGTCTTTTATTTTCTTTTTCTGAAACTCCTAAGTACTTGTAATAATGGGTCAAATCAAATGTACACGGCTCCCACTTCCTGACCTGTTCTTGGTCAATAGGAGCGTCAGCGGGCTCCACCACGGCCAGCTCTGGAGCCTCCACTAGACAAGCGACAGCCTTTGCTAGTGGCAGATTAGGTAAGTAAAAGGGAAAAATGAAATGGAGTGTATAGGTGTACCCCATTCCCTGTATCTGAAGTTTGTTGCACAATAGAAGAGACTAGTAAGACTCTGGTGTTAGGGAGTCTAGTAGTTTGAGAGGTGCATCTTGGTTAGATGGTGTTTTTGTAATCTTGCTCAGTTGTTAGAATCTCTGAAAGTGCATATGGACATAATGATGTCTGGACTTCTGTCCTAGGATTTGTGAGGCTATGGCTCTGGCAGTGGAACATGGTTTGCAATTGTAGCTGCAAAGTAGAATCCTAGAGACATATTTTTTAGAATAAGCCTGGAGAATCCTTTACAGACTCACTGAACCTAGACCTCTGGCTGAAAGGCCCAGGCAGAAGTATTATAAGGGGTCAAAGTTTGTTTCAATGTGCAACTTGTTTCCTAAAGCACTAGTGTAACATTTTGGCATATTAAACACATAACTGATATGCAAGCCTACTTGCATTCAGTAGGTAAATTAGCACAGATATTCTAATGATAATACTATGTTTTACTATGAATTTTTAAAGATTGAATGAGAAATGGAGAAGTAAAAACTAATGTATAAAAGCTATTTGAAAGTAAAGAGCAGCATGATTTTTCCTGAGTTATTGAAAGTCCTAATGCATATTTACTGTTTACTTTAAAAGACACAACTGGGCCCACAGTAGAAGAAACAACTAGAGCCTCAATCAATGGCCTGACCCCACCTGAAGATGACTCAGGTATGTAGAGGGTAAAATTTGGAGGTTCTGCCTTTATGAAAAGATAGTGTCATGAGTCAGAAATCTTCTTATTTTAAAACAGACTAATTGAGAAAAATCTATAAATATCTAGTTCACACCTGTATCATGAAGCAGAAATTTGTCCCTGTAAAAAAAAGTGCAATAAAGTAAACCAAATTTTTCACAAAATAGTGTTAGAACAAAAGTGTGGAAAACTCTGGGCATAAACTCACTGTATTATTTATTCTGTTTTCCATCAGGAGAAATGACAAAATGGTTAGGTCACCCATTGGTAGTAAAGTCCAAGTTGACTTTAGGTGAGAAATTGCTTTGATGTTTTTCTTAGGCTCTGCAGGAACTTCGGTTGCCATCACCTCCACAGTTGGATGGGCAGGCAGCACAGCAGTGCTGATCTCCAGCTTCTCCAGTCCTGGGCACATAGAAGGTAAAATAAGTGTGAAACAAAGAAAACTGGACCCAGTTGAACAACTGGTTTCAGATATAGTACTAAGACAATTGTTTGCTGCATGCAGTATCAGACTTATGTGATTATTCCTTGTTAGCAATTAAAATGTAATATCTTAGTATTTCCACAAGTTACTTCCTTTTTGTGTATCTTGTTATTTATATGCTCCCATTACCTTGACAACTGGTATAGGACACATGTTATTAGCCAAGTGTTCATTTTTTGTTTTTCATTAAACAGAGACAACTGGAGTATCACCAGGTGTAACCACAGGAGTAGACAATGAAAGTATTAGTGGCATAGCCTTCAGAGGAGGTGAGACTAAGAAATATGCCTAATGCAGTCTCTTCCTTAGATATTTTCACAAGTAGGGATTTCTTTTACTTTTCTTTACTTTTTTAAAATTTTTGTAGTAAAAGTAGTACTGGGTTTTGTCTCTTGGGCATGACACAGAGCTGCACCCCAACCCTCATTAAAATTAATTAATTAATTGATTGCCAAATCATTTTATCTTGAGACAGGCTCTCACTAAGGTGTGCAGGCTCCCTCTGGCTGCAGACTCTTGATCTTTCTGCCTCAGCCTCCTGAGTTGCTGGGATTACTGGCCTGTGCCACACACTTCACTAAAAGTCCCTTCTTTCAACTTGACAATTACCTTACCCTGAGCACAGTCTTAGATAAAAGTAGTTATATGTCGGGATCATCTAAGTCAACTTGATGACTTTGGTCTGAATATATACCCTACCCCTGAGATATACCTGTAACCCAGCAATTTTCTTGATTTAAACTTTATGGCAAATAGGTTTTCTTGGAATATGTTGTCATTTATATTAAAATTACAAGGTTTTAAGGCAGGCATGGAGGCACAGGCCTGTAATCTCAGCACTTGGGAGACTGAGACAGGAGGATCAATGTGAGTTTGAGGCAAGGATGGTCTACTTAGCTAGTTCCAGGACAGCATCAGCTGCACACTAAGACTGATTCTCAAAAAACAGAGCATAAACAACCCAAAAAGCAAAAACTTGAAGATGTAATCTATATAGTGCAGCAAAATTAAGTAACTGATAATTAGATAAGTAACTTGATATTTTGGGGAGATAATTTATTTTATATTCTCTAAGATCTGAATCATGGGAGGAGGATGTGACAATCTACTCCTGAAACAATACTGAAACAATTAGCCATTGAAAACCCTATGAGGGTTACTATGAGTTGGACCAGAGTCAATGGCACCTAACAACAACAACAACAAGATCTGAATTAGAAGTACTTGAGTAATAATGACAAGTCAATCAACTATGTTTTTGATAATCATGCAGCATGCACAATAGTTTGGCACAGGGATATTCAAATTCTAGAAGCCGGTATTTCTGAGGACTGTCATTTGATCATAATCTCATAAGAAGTAAAAGAGAAACAGTATTAGAAAAATAGCAGTTTGACACAATGACTTTATGTTTGTTGAATATGGTTTGTGTTTTGTATAGTCTTGTTAAATATTTTATACTTTGGTTTCTGGTGGCATTTTTCAATAGCATTGGCCTAGGACAGATTAGAAATTTTACAGTTTGATCTTTTGCCACAGATCCTTTGAGAAGCACAGAGTCCAATTTAGATTTTGGGGTGAGACTGCTTTAAGTTTAGTTCCTGAATTACTGTTGACAAACTCATAGACCTGGGACATGTCACTAAACCATGTCTGATAAATGGGATGGATAATAATTTCTGTCTTAGAGTATCTTTATAATGTGAAATGAATTAATTTATGTCTAGGAGGGTTTTTCAACATTACTTCCTCATCAGTAGGCACAGGAGGCCCTACAGCACCCAGGCCTAGTGGTGAGGAAGGCAGCACACCCAGGGAACTGAGCTCTGCAGCCACAAGCCCAGGAAATGCAAGTGAGTCAGGCCATGCTGGATAGATGGGGGAAGGGCCTGAGAAGATGGGAATTTCGACTTGAATCTCTTACTGTCTCCCCTCAGAAGAACTAGTATGCATTTCAAGCATTGGTTGTGTGCTTACCAGGAACAACAGGAGAGTCTGTGGGAGCCACCTCAGGAGCAGGCAGGGGGAGCTCACCTGGGACATCAGGCACGGAGACCACCAATGCAGGAAACACAGAAGGCAAGAGAGGGCCTCCTGAGGGGCTGTGGGGAGCACAACACAAAACTTAGAAGGTGGTAGTGAATTTCAGGAAAGGTTACCAGGAATAACTTCTTAAGACTGAATGACATCAATAAAACTAGGAAATGCCCCGAAAGTGTTTTATTCATAGCCATCTGTACACATTAAGCACCATTCTTTTTCCCATTAGCAACAAGCAGAGAAGCAGGTGCAGCCAGCACTGGAGCTGCTGGAAGTACATCTGGAAGAACAGGTACTGAAGGAGCATATGCAGTGCCACATTTAGGCAGGAAACAAGTGACTTTTGTGCTCAAAATTTAGTCAAAGAAAATATTTCCTAGAGATTTTCACATATGAGATGCTCTTACGTTATTAAATACTGTCAGGTTGAATCTGACTCATAGACACCCTTATGTACAATAGAACAAAGCACTATCAATATGGTGCCATGCACAGGATCTTTTTATGTTTGAGACCATTGGTGCAACTGCTATATTTCTTCTCATTTTGATCATGCCACATCAGTAAAAGGAGGATTTGATGGCTGTACTCAATACCTGGCATAAAAGTAGACATTACTTTTAGGAGGCAACAGTTCCCCAGTCATTTCTTGGATGCATTCTCTCCTCAGAGTTGCTCATTTTGAGTACTCAATTTGACGGTGTTTCTCTGTTCTTCATGGGGTTTTCAATGGCTAATTTTTTCAGAAGTGGGCTGCTGGGTCATTATCCCAGTCTGTTTTTGTCTGGAAGCTCAGATGAAACCTGGCCACCATGGGTGACCCTACTGAAATCTGAGATACCAGTGGCATAGATTTCAGCATAACAGCTACACACAAACCACCACAGTATGATAAGCTGACAGACACTTGGGGTATCACATGTGAAGTAGCTAGGATACCTCCTACTTTCCACCCAAGGCCTCCTACTGTAGGTGGTGGTCATTACCATCATGTCTTCATGTCTTCACTGAGGAGAGCTGTTCTTCATTTTAGGGACCACAGGAGTATCTGTAGGCTCCACCACTGCCAGCCCTGGAGTCTCAGTTAGACCATCCACCACCTCTGCTAGGGTCACATCAGGTAGGTCAACTGGAGCATCTGAGCATGCTGAGGTCAGATCAAGTATCTGGTCTGACCCCATCTTCTGTATTGGGGTGTGGTGAAAATGGAAAGGAATAGGAAGAGGCTGGAGTTAGGCAGCCTAATCTGTGATCAGGGTAGGATCACATTTTTGGGATAGATGGTATATTAGGTGGCACTTATGGAGGAGAAGTGTTACTGGAAGCTAAGTGTATCAGCGAATTATGATATCAGGTCAGGCATGGGGGCAGCAGCTAGTAGACCTTTGGCAAACAACTCAAGGCATCTTGGAGTAGGAGGCAGGCAGAGTGTTCCTGGCTGCAGATCTTGGTAAACGCTCCATAAACCTGCACTAGGGAATGACTTCCATGCATAATACCACCTTTCAAAGTTTTTATAGCCTTCACAGGCAGCGCCATCATATAGGGAACAAATTTTTAAATTAAATGACCTTTGAGGAACATTTTCTATTTAAGCCATGACAAAAGGTATGAAGAATACTTGCCCTAGCTGATTAACTGGTTTCAAGGAATGATGACTACACAATTTTTTCCAAATATAATATTAGACCAAGGTGATTTCTTCTTATAATTATAGGATAGGTAATATAATATCTTGAGTCTTTGCATGAGTCGCTTCTGTAATGTTTATTGAACTGTAATTATATTCCAGTACCTTGATATCTGGAAATATACATACAATTTTTTAGTAGATACTCACTTTCTGTATCTTATCAGAGATAGTCACCAGGTATTATCATAGCAGGTAACAATGAAAATACCTGTGACACAGTCTTCAGAGATGTTAAAATCAATAAATTAGCCAGATGCTCTCTTCAACAGGTTGTTATTACAGGCAGTTTCCTATTACATATCAACAATAATTTCATTCTGTATTATATAGGTTTAGATAAGGGAACCATTTGTCATAGAAATCTAGCTCAACTGGCAGACTTTCAGAAAAATACAATAATATGTCAATAAAATATTAAGTGTACAATTATTTGGGACCCTAAAGTTTCTGACTTATGCTCATATATGGACTTTGTAATTTAGTTTATATTATTACCACAGTATTTTTAATTGTGTGTGATTATTTCCCTGAGCTCAGAATATAATGATCTCCATGCCAACAGAGGCAGGATTGGGATACAGAGATTTCTAACCTTCATTGACTTAGCTAGCTCCCCAGTCTCTGATCTGTGTGTAAGAGCTCACATCCAAGAAAAGCCAATGGAACATGCTTGTCCTTGAGTAGTCCTTTGGATCACTAAAGGAGTATAACCTGTGTGATCTCCAGGCAGTAGACAAGTGAGCTTTGTACTCAAAATACAGACAGAGTCAAGGTTTCCTGAGAGGTCTGATCATTGTTATTACCTGATACCAAGTGTCCAGATGATCAGAAATAGACCAAGGAATTTGTTGTGGAACTAATAGTGTGTTATATGCTTTCTGGAATATAGAGAATGATTAGGAGAGTATACATTTCCTTACTGTAGTTCACTTTGGAAAGGTCAGAAATTATATCCACACACTATATAAAGACATAATAAGAGAGGAATGACATAGGAAAAGTTATGAACAAAGCCACAGAATAATTCACAAGATCATTCAGTGTTTAATATTGAATATTCTGTTATATATAAATTTCATAAGCAATGAGTATTTTAAGGGAATGAGTACATATAAGAATAAAATGATTTACCTAATGTGCATTGATAAAGAATATAACATTCCTGTATTGTTTGTTGGTAGATACATCCATTTAAAAAAAGAATGCATATTTCAGATAACATTCATAAAATTATCTGACTTCATATTATCGTAGTCTGACAGGCCTTTCTCCCCCCCCCCCCCCCCAATCAATATCAGGCACACCTGGGCTATCATCTGGAGTAACCTCTGTAGCTGGAGGTGCCAGAACTGTTGGAGAAACCAGCACTGGAGCCACAGATTCTGGTAAGATCCACCACACTGGAAGTGATGACTCAGCAGTTCCCACTAGTGCCAAAACAGAGCAAAGGCTCGTCTATAAAATCAGCCTCAAACTGGGAGTAAACACAGGCTGAGGAGAGTTGGAGGGAAAGTGCCTTTCGTTTTCTTTTTCTGAAACTCCTAAGTACTCTTAGTAATGGGTCAAATCACATGGACAGGGCTCCTACTTCCTGACCTGTTCTTGGTTCCAGGGACCACAGGACCATCTTCAGGCTCCCCCACAGCCAACCCTGGAGCCTCCACGAGACGAGCCACAGCCTCTTCTACTGGCAAATCAGGTAAGTAAAAGGGAGAAATGAAATGGAGTGTGCAGGTGTACCCCATTCCCTCTCTCTGGAGTTGAGGGTAGAATGGAAAAGACTAGTAAGAGACTAGAGTTAGGGAGTCCAGTACTTTCACAGTACATCTGGGTTAGATGGTGTTTCTGTAATATTGTAAAGTTGTTAGAATCCCTGAAAGTACATATGGACATAATGATTTCCGGATTCCTGTCATAGAATTTGTGAGGCTATGGATCTGGAGTTGGAATAGGGTTTTCAATACTAGCTACAAAGTAGAATCCACGAGAGAGATTTTTGGAATAAGCCTGGAGAGTCCTTCACAGACTCACTGAACCTGGACCTCTGGCTGCAAAGCACAGGCAGAAGTATTTTGTAAAGGGTCACAGCTGTTCCAATGTGCAGCCTGGTTTCAGGAGCTCTAGGCTCACTTATTGACATACTAAACAAATCAATCCTAAACAATCTCACTTATATTCAACAGGTAACATGGCACAGAAATTCTAATAGTACAACATTTTACTAGGAATTTTTGAAGACTGAATCAGAAATGGAGAAATGGAAAAGAATATATAAAATATATTTGAATATAGAGAATATCATTTGTCCTGTTTACTATTTACTTTGAAAGGCATGAGTGGAACTGCAGTAGGTGAAACAACTGGAGCCTCAACCAGTGACCTGACGCCACTTAAAGAGGAGTCAGGTGAGTAGGGGATGACAATCAGAGGTTCTGCCTTAATCAAAAGATAGCAGCATTCATCAGAATTCTTCTTATTTTAAAGCAGAATAATTGAACAAATGTATAAATATCTAGCTCGTACCTGTTTCAAGGAGCAGAAGTTTGTCTCTATAAAAACATTCAGTAAGAGTAAACCAAATTATTTCACAAATTAGTATTAGAACAAAGTGTAGGAAACTCTGGGCTTAAACTCACTGTATTTATTCAGTTTTCATTAGGAGGAATGACAGGATATTTAGGTCATCCATTGGTAGTTAAGTCCAAATAGACTATACATGAGAAGTTTCTTTGTTTTTCTCAGGCTCTGCTGGAACCTCAGTTCCCATCACCTCCACAGCTGGACATGCAAGCACCACAGCAGCACTGAGTCGAGGCTTTTCCATTAATGGGCACATAGCAGGTAAACTAAGTGTGGAACAACGAACACTGGACCCAGCTGAATTACTCATCTCAGAAATGCTACTCAGACAAAAGTTTTCCCCATACAGTATAATACTCACATGATTATTCCCCGTTTGTAATTAAAATGTAGTATCTCAATATTTCCACAAGTTACTTCCTTAATCTGTATCTTGTTATTTATATTCTCCCTTTGCCTGGATAATTGGCTTGAGACACATGCACTTTTTAGCCAAGTGTTCATTTTTTATTTTACCTTTATCAGAGACAACTGCAGTATTACCCAGTGTAACCACAGGAGTAGACAATGAAAGCACAAGTGGCATAGCCTTCAGAGGAGGTGAGACCAAGAAATGCGTCAAATGCAGTCTCTTCCTTAGCATATTTCCACAAGCAAACCTTTCCTTCCTTTATTTTTCTTTTTATAGTAGCCTTAGAACTGGGATTTGACTCTGAAGCCTGACACTGAGCTACCATCCAGCCATTTTTAAATTAATTAATTGATTAATGAATTATTTTATCTTGAGACACGGTCTCACAAAGTTGTGCAGGCTGCCTCTGGCCTCAAACTCTTGGTCTTTCTGCCTCAACCTCCTGCGTTGCTGGGATGACTGGCATGTGCCACATACCTCACTAACGGTCCTTTCTTTCATTTTGACAATAACCTTACCCTGAACACAGTCTTATATAAAAGTAGTTAAATATCAGGATTATCTAAATCAACTGGATGACTTTGGTCTAAATACGCACACTACCCCTGAGACATACCAGTAATCCAGAAATTTTCTTGATTTAGCATTTATGACTTATAATTTTTTTGTGGAAAATGTTATTGTTTGTATTAAAATTACTAGGTATCAGTCCAGGCATGTAGGCACAAGTCTGTAATCCCAGCACTTGGAAGACTGAGGCAGGAGGATCAGTGTGATTTTGAGGCCAGCATGGTCTACATAGTTAGTTCCAGGACAGACTCCGCTACATAGTAAGGCTCAGTCTCAAAAAACAAAACATAGCAAAAACAAACCAAAAAAAACAAAACAACAACAACAACAAAGTAAAATAAAATAAAATAAAATTGTGGTCTAAACGTATAATCTATATAGTGTAGCAAAATTAACTGATAATTAAATTAATAAACTGAAATTTTAGGGTGATATTTTAGTTTATACTCACTAAAATCTGATTCAGAAGTAATTCAATGATAATGACAAGTCAGTCAGCTACATTTTTGATTATCAGACATTATGCATACTGGTTTAGAACAGAGCTGTTCAAATTTTACAAGCCAGTTGCACTTAGGACTGTCTAAGATGTCAAAAGAGGTAAGACAGGAAATAGCATTATAAACATAGCAGCTTGACATAATGATCTTATGTTTGTTGAATAAAAGCTTGCGTTATATATGGCCTTATTTAAATTATTATACCTGGGTTTATTTTACAGCATTTTTCATAGTAATTAAATAGGATATATTGGAAATTTTACAATTTGATCTTTTGCAACAGATCTTTTGAGAAGTACAGATTCTATAGATTCGGGATGAGACTGCTTGAGTCTAGTCCCTAGCCTGCGATTGACCAACTCTTAGGACAAGTCACTAAACCAGTCTGATAAATGGGATGGATAATATAACCTAGAGGATTTTTATAATGTGAAATGAATTAATTTATGTCTAGGAGGATTTTCACCATTTACTTCCTCATCAGTAGGCACAGGAGGCCCTACAGCACCCAGGCCAAGTGGTGAGGAAGGCAGCACACCCAGGGAACTGAGCTCTGCAGCCACAAGCCCAGGAAATGCAGGTGAGTCAGGCCGTGCTGGAGAGATGGGGGAAGGGCCCGAGAAGATGGGAATTTTGACTTGAATCTCTTACTGTCCCCCCTCAGAAGAACTAGTATGCATTTCAAGCATTGGTTGTGTGCTTACCAGGAACAACAGGAGAGTCTGTGGGAGCCACCTCAGGAGCAGGCAGGGGGAGCTCACCTGGGGCATCAGGCACAGAGGTCACCAGTACAGGAAGCACAGAAGGCAAGACGGGGTCTCCTGAGGGGTTGTGGGGTGGCCCAACACAAGACCTAGAAGGTGGTAATGAGTTTGAGGAAAGGTTACCAGGAACAACTTTGTAAGACTGAATGACATCAATAAAACTAGGAAATGCCCCGAAAGTGTTTTATTTATAGCTGTCTATATACATTAAGCACCATTCTTTTTCCCATTAGCAACAAGTGGAGAAGCAGGTGTAACTGCCACTGGAGCTGCTGGAAGCACATCTGGGAGAACAGGTACTGAGGAGCATAAGCAGTGCCACATTTAGGCAGGAAATAAGTGACCTTTGTGCTCAATTTTAGTCAAAGACAATGTTTCCTAGAAGATTCCATATATGAGATGCTGTTAGGTGGTTAGGTACTGTGGAACAGAATCCGACCTAGAGCAACTCTGTGGACAGTAGAAAGAAACACTGCCCAACATAGTGCCATGCACTGGTCTTTGTTTTGGAGCCCATTGTTGCAATCCCTGTTTCTAAATTTGATCATGCCATATCAGCAGGAGTAGGACCTATGGGCTTTTTCCTGATCATAAAGGTCAAGTTTACTTTTAGGAGGCAACTCTGCCAGTCATTTCTTGAATCCATTCCAGCCTGGGATGCTTATTATCCAACATTCTATTTGACAGTGCTTCTCTGCTGTTCATAAGGTTTTAAGGACTAATTGTTTCAGGAGTAGGCTCTTGGGTTCTCCCTAGTTTGTCTCAATCTGGAAACTCAGCTTAACCTGTCCACCATGGGTGGCCCTGCTGGTATCTGAAATACTCGTGGCATAGATTTCAGCATAGCATCTACATAAAAGCCCCTACAATATCACAAGCTGACAGACACATGAGGTATTAGATGCTTAGTAGCTAAAATGCCTCTCATGTCCCACAAAATCCCTCTTGCATCAGGTGATGGTTATTAAGATCATGATCTCACAGTGACTAGAATACAAGCTTGAGGAGAACTGTTCTTCATTTTAGGGACCACAGGAGTGTCTTCAGGCTCTACCACTGCCAGCCCTAGAGCCTCAACTATACCATCCACAGCCTCTGCTAGGCTTGTGTCAAGTAAGTAAAAGGGAGAAATCTCAGCATGCCTATCTGACCCTATCTTCTGTAAGTGGAGAATGGTAAAGAATAGAAAGCAATAGGAAGAGACTGAAATTAGGCAGCCTAATTTGTGACTAGGGTTTTAGCAGTTAGCATCATATTTTTGGAATTGATGGGGTACAAGTCAGCTGTTATAGTGTGACAGAAAATCCAACTGAAACTTAATAGAGGAAAAGATTTATTGGAAGCTCACAGTTAGTAGATAGTGCCTAATGATATCAGGGCAGATATTGGCTTGGTGGTGGCAGGACTTGTGGCCGATGACCTCATGGCATCTTGGGGCAGGAGGCACACAGTGTTCAGCACTACAGGCCTTGGTAACATCTCCAAAACCTTGCCCCAGGCTATCCCTGCATATATACTTTTGTCTCTCCAAAAATTCTATGGCCTCCATACTGTGTTACTGTATGTAGACAATATAAAATAAAATGAGCTTGGGGGACATTTTTTATTTAAGCTATGATGTATGATACTAAGAGTACTGGCCCCAGCTGTGTAACTGGTTTCAAGGAATGATGACCAGACAGTATTATTCCAAATACAATATTATACTGAAGTAATCCTGTCTTGAATGTATAGGGTATATAATATCTGTAGTTTATTCACGTTACTTTTTAATGACTATTATTTCATAATTTTATATTCCTACTATCTTGATTGCTGGAGGTATACATACAGTTTTTTTTAGAGAGCCATTTGTTTTTTTCTGTACCTTGTCAGAGACATGTAGAGTCACCAGATTTAAACACAGAAGGTGAGAATAAAAATACCAGTGACACAGCCTTAAAAGAAATCAAAACTGGTAAATCAGTTAAATGCTCTCTTCCACAGGATGTTTTTACATGCACTCTTCTATTTAATATCAGCAATAACTTTATTTTGCATTATACAGGTCTAGATATAGGGAATCCAGTGTCAAAGAATCTAAGTCACCTGGCAGACTTTCAGAAAAATACAATAATGTGACGATAAAATAATAAAAGTACAGTATTTGGAAGCCTGTTTCTGACTTGTGCTCAGATATAGATTTTGTAATATAGTAATTATATATGAGTATTTCCATGAGTTCAGAAAATAATGAATGATCTCCATGCCATGAGAGGCAGTATTGGAACAGAGATTTCCAACCCTCATGTACATAGGTGGCTCCCTAGTCTCTGATCTATATGGAAGGGCTCTAAGAAAAGCCCATGGAATGTTTCTCCTTGAGCAGTCCCTTGGAGTAGTAAAGGAGCATAACCTGTGTGACCTCCATGCAGTAGACATGTGAGCTTGTGCTCCAAAAATGGACAGAGTCAAGGTTTCCTGAGAGACCTGATCATTGTTAATGCCTGACACCAAGTGTCTACAAGACCAGCAATAGACCAAAGATATTTATTTTGTAACTAATAGTATGTTATATGCCCATTGAAATATAGAAAATGAATAGGAGAGTATGAATTAACTCACTGTACTTCACTTTGGAAAGTTCAAATTATATCCACACACCATATAAAGACATAGTAAGACAGAGATGATGGCGGGAAAGCTGTGAACAGTGTCACAGAATAATAGGAAGAATAATTGAAAAGATCATTCAGTGGTGAATATTAAATATATTTTTTAAATTTGAACAATGAATATATTAAGGGAGTGAGTGCATAATAATAATGATTCGCATAATGTGCCTCAGTAAACAACGTAACACTCCAATGATGTTTGGGGATAGATACATTCATTTTTTTAAAAAGGAAAAAGGAAGCATTTTTCAAGATACTGCCATAAAAGTACCTAACTTCATATTATCTTAGGTTGAAATCTTTTTTCCTCATCAATATCAGGTACACCTGGAGTATTATCTGGAGGAACCTCTGTAGCTGGAGGTGACAGAACCCTTGGAGAAACCAGCACACAGGCCACAGGTTCTGGTAAGGCCCAACAGGATGGGTATAATGACTCAATACCTTCAACCATACCATCATAAAGCACAGGCAATTATATAAAATCAAGCTCTAACTGGGAGTATAACACAGGATGAGGAGAATTGGAGGGAAATTATCATGCATTTTCTTTTTCTGAAAACTGTAAATACTCATAGTAATGGGTGGAGTCACATGCACAGGGCTCCCACTTCCTGACCTGTTCTTGGTTTCAGGGACCATAGGATGGTCTGCAAGTTCCACCACGGGCAGCGCTGGAGCCTCCACTAGAAGAGTGACAGCCTCTGCTAGTAGCAGATCAAGTAAGCAAAAGAGAGAAATCAAATGGAGTTTGTAAGTGTACCTCATTCCTTGTATTTGGAGTTTGGTCTATAATGGAAAAGACTAGTCAAAGACTGGAGTTAGGGGGTCCAGTACTTTGAGACTTGGTTATCTTGGTGAGATGGTGTTTCTGTAATCTTGCTCAGTCCTTAGAAAGTGCTTATCACATAATGATTTCTGGAATCCAGTGTCAGGATTTGTGAGGTTATGGATCTGGAGTTGGAACAGGGTTTGCAATCCTAGCTACAAAGTAGAATCCACGAGAGAGATTTTTGGAATAAGCCTGGAGAGTCCTTCACAGACTCACTGAACCTGGACCTCTGGCTGCAAAGCACAGGCAGAAGTATTTTGTAAAGGGTCACAGCTGTTCCAATGTGCAGCCTGGTTTCAGGAGCTCTAGGCTCACTTATTGACATACTAAACAAATCAATCCTAAACAATCTCACTTACATTCAACAGGTAACATTGCACAGAAATTCTAATAGTACCATAAGGTACTATGAATTTTGAAAATATTGACTCAGAAATGAACAGTATAAATGAATTCATAAAAGATTTTTAAACATAGAAGCATGATTTCTCCTAATTTATGGAAGTTCCTAATGCATGTTTGTGTTCATTTTGAAAGGCACAAGTGGACCCACAGGTAGTGAAACAACAGGAGCCTCAAGCAATGACTCCATACCACCTAAAGAAGAGTCTGGTGAGTAGAGGTTGAGGATCAGAGCTTCTGCATTTACCAAAAGATAGCATCTTATGACAGAATTCTCCTTTTTTTAAAGCAGAGAAATTGAGAAAATTATATAAAGATATTGTTCACACCTCTTTCAAGAAGCAGAAGTTTGTCTCTGAAAAAGATGTAATAAAAAGAAATCAAATTATTTCACAAATAGTGGTAGAACAAAAGGGTGGGACAATCTGGGCATAAAATCACTGTGTTTATGCTTTCAGTTTTCCATAGGAGGAATGACTGCACAGTTAGGTCACCCATTGGTAGTAAAGGCCAAGCTGACTTTAGGTGAGAAGTTTCTTTGATGTTTTTCTCAGGCTCTGCTGGGAGCTCAGTTCCCATCACCTCCACAGCTGGGCGTACAGGCACCACAGCAGCACTGATTCGAGGCTTCTCCATTAATGGGCACATAGCAGGTAAACTAAGTGTGGAACAAAGAACACTGGACCCAGCTGTGTTACTGGTCTCAGAAATGCTACTCAGACACTATTTTTCCCTATATGGTGTCCAACATACATTTTTGTTTGTTGTATATAATTAAAATGTGTGGGGTGGAGTTGAGTTCAGTTGGTAGAGTGGTACTCCATGCACTCTCTGAGGACCTGGATTCAGTCTCCAGCAGCACAAAAATGGAAGAACAACATGACAGTCCACTCCTGAAGCAATCCTGAAACAGTTAGCAATTGAAAACTCTTACGAGAATCCTGTGAGTTGGATGGGACTCAATGGCGCCTAACAAAAGCAGTTTAAATATAATACTTTAGTATTTCCACAAATAACTTCCTTAATCACTATCTTGTTTTTTATATGTGCCCATTACCTGGGTAATTGGTATAGAACACATGCTCTTTCTAGCCCAGAGTTTGTTTGTTTTCCCTTTATCAGGAACAACTGGAATGTCATCAGGTGTGACCATAGGAGTAGACAATGAAAGTACAAGTGGCATAGCCTTCAGAGGAGGTGAGACCAAAAAATGCATCAAATGCAGTCTCCTCTTTAGCATATTTCCACAAGTAGTCCTTTCTTTTTCTTTCCATGCCTTTTTTTCCCCCTCTATTTGTAGTAGCAGTACTGTGGTTCTTTTTCTGGCCTTTATTTTTTTTTTCCTCTTTGTAGTAGCAGTAGTACTGGAGTTTGACTCCTGGGCCTGACACTGAGCTGTACTCAAGCCCTTTTGAAAGTTAATTAATTAATTGATGAATTACTTTTATTTTGAGACAGGATCTCACCAAGTAGTGCAGGCTGCCTCTGGCCTTGAACTCTTGATCTTTTTGCCTCAGCCTTCTGAATTGCAGGGATTATTGGCATGAGCCACAGTAGCTGACCTGCAGTCCTCTCTTTCAACTTGACATTATCCATACCCTAGCAGAGACTTAGACAAAAGTAGTTAAATGTCAGTCTCATCTAAGTCAACTGGATGGCTTTGATCTGAATACACTATCACTGAGCTACACCACCAACCCAGCAATTTTCTTGATTTAACGCTTATGGCTGACACTTTTAGTACTACAATTATTTATATTAGAATTACTAGGTGTTAAGCCAGGCATGGAGGCACAGGCCAGTAATCCCAGTACTTGGGAGGCTGAGGCAGGAGGATTGATGTGAGTGTGAGGCCTGACCAGTGTACAAAGCAAATTCCGGGACAGCTTTAGCTACATAGCAAGACCCTATCTCAAAAAATAAAACCAAAGATAGTAAAAACAAATAAACATTAAAAACCCAAAACAAATAAACCAACTATGAAGTGGAAAGGTATAATCGACAAAGTGCAGCAAATTAAGAAACTAATTGGATCAGTAACATCAAATTGTATAGTGGTGATAATTTATATTCATTAACTCTAAAACAAAAGTGCATGATTATGACAAGTAAATCCGCCATGTTTTTTAGTATCAGGCAGCATGCACAATGGTTTGGAACAGGGCTGTTCAACTTTGACAAGTTGTAAATTCTCAGGCCTGTTTGTTACTTGTCCACTTGTCCATGATGTCATAAAAGATAAAACAAGAAAGAGCATTTGAAACATAACACTTTGACAAAATGACCTTGTGCTTGTTGAATTAAAGACTTTTGTTTTCTATGGACTTATTGTTAAAAACTTTCTAACTGGGTTTACTTTACCACATGTTTCAAAACTTTCATCTAGGAAAGATTGGAAATTCTACAATTTGATCTTTTGCCACAGATCCTTTGAGAGGCACATGTTCCAATGTAATTTCTGGGGTGACACTGTATTTAGTTCCTGGCTTGCTGCTGACCAACCTATAGACCTGGGACAAGACCCTAAACCATGTCTGATAAATAGAGAGGATAATATTACCTAAGAGAATTTTATAATGTAAAGTGAATTAATTTATGTCTAGAAAGGTTTTCTAACATTACTTCCTCATCAGTAGGCACAGGAGGTCCTACAGCACCCAAACCTAGTGGTGAGGAAGGCAGCACACCCAGGGAACTAATCTCCTCAGCCACAAGCCCAGGAGATGCAGGTAAGTCAGGCCATGCTGGATAGATGGGGGAGAGCCCAAGAAGATGGAAAATTTGAATTTCTTACTGTCTCCCCTAAGAAGAACTAGTATGTATTTCAAGCATTGGTTGTGTGCTTACCAGGAACAACAGGAGAGTCCATGGGAGCTACCTCAGGAGCAGGCAAGAGAAGTTCACCTGAGACATCAGGCTCAGAGGCCACCAGTGTAGGAAACACAAAGGGCAAGACAGGGCCTCCTGAGGGGCTGTGGGGAGCCCAACTAAAGACCCTAGAAGGTGGTAATGAGTTTCAGGAAAGGTTACCACGACTGCGTGACAGCAATAAAACTAGGAAATGCCCTGGAAGTGTTTTATTTATAGCTTTATTCATAGTTTTATTTGGTATACATTAAGCACCATTCTTCTTCCCATTAGCAACAAGTGGAGAAGCAGGTTCAGCCACCACTGGGGCTGCTAGAAGCACATCTGGAAGAACAGGTATGGAGGCAACATAAGCAGTGCCACATTTACACAGGAGACAAGTGACCTTTGTGCCCAAATTTTAGTCAAAGACAATGTTTCCTAGAGAATTCCATATATGAGATGGTGTTAGGTCATTAGATACAGTCAAACAGAATCTGACACATAGCAATTTTATGAACAATAGAAAGAACCACTACCCAGCATGGTGCCATACACAAGATCTTATCTTTGAGCCCATTGTTACAACTGCTGTGTTTCCTCTCATTTTGATCATGCCACCTCAGCAAGACAGGGGCCCAGGGGCTTTATTCCATCCCCATTATAAAGGTTGAGTTTCCTTTTAGGTGGCAATTCTTCCCCAGTCATTTCTTGAATGCCATCCAGCCTGGAGTGCTCATTTTTCATCACTCTATTTGACAGTGCTACTCTGCTATCCATAGGGTTTTAATGGATGATTGTTTCAGGAATGGGCAGGAGGGTCCTTCTCCCTAGTCTGTCTTAGCATGGAAGATCAACTGAAACCTGTCCACCGTGGGTGCTCTTGCTGGCATCTGAAATACTAGTGTCATAGCTGTCAGCATCAAAGCCATGTGCAATCCCACACAGCATGACAAGCTGACAGACATATGGGGTATCACATGCTAAGTAGCTAAGGTGCCTTTCAGGCCCCACAGAAGCCCTACTACAGCAGGTGGTGGTCATTATGATTATGTTCTCACTGTGACTAGAATAGAAGGCTGAAGAGAACTGTTCTTCATTTTAGGGACCACAGGTGTGTCTGCAGGCTCAATGACTGCCAGACCTGGAGCCTCAGCTAGACCAACCACCACCTCTGCTAGCGGCAAATCAGGTAAGTAAAAGGGAGTATCTGAGCATGCAGAGGTTAAGTCAAGTATGTGATCTGATTCCATACTCTGTATGTGAGGTGTGGTGAAAATAGAAAGGAAAAAGAGACTGGTAGCCTGCAGCCATAGCCCGGTGGCATCTGATCCCATCAGATCTCAGAAGCTGAGCGGGGTGGGCCTGGTTAGTACTTGGATGGGAAACCACCTAGGAACACCAGGTGTTGTAGGTTTGGGAGAAGGACCCAGCAACCCACTCCCAAAATTCAATCTGCCATTGAAAACCCTATGAATAGCAGAGAAGCACTGACAATAGTGTTTTGCCTGTTGTACATAGGGTCACTATGAGTCAGATACCGACTCCAGGGCATCTAACAACAAGAAGAGACTGGAGTTAGGCAGCTTAATTTGTGATCATGGTAGGATCACATATTTGGAATATATGATGTATTAGGCAGCTATTTTAGCTATTGCTGAAAATCCAGCCAAAACAAACTTATGGAGGAAAAAGTTTATTAGAAGTTTAGTGGATCAGTGCATTATGATATCAGGTCAGGCATGGGGGAAGCAGTGGTAAGACTTGTGGCAGGCAACTCAGGGGATCTGGGAGCAGGAGGAGAGAGCATTCATGACTGCAGGTCCTGATAAAACCTGCCCCAGAGTGTCATTTTCACACATAATACTACCTCCCAAAGTTTTTATAGCCTTCACAGGCGTTGTCACCATATGGAAACCACCTTTTAAATAAAATGACCCTTGTGACACATTTTATATTTGAGCTCTGACAAAAGGTATTAAGAATACAAATCCCAGCTGAGCAACTTGTTTCAGGGAATCATGACCACATAATTTTTTCCAAATACAATAGTTGTGTTGTTGTTAGGTGCCATCGAGTCGGTATCCAACTCATAGCGACCCTCTGTACAACAGGGGAAACACAATTGTCAGTGCTTCTCTGCTGTTCATAGGGTTTTCAATGGTAGATTGATATTTGGGAGGGGGTTGCCAGGTCCTTCTCCCAAGCCTACAGCTTCTGGTATTCCCAGGCGGTCTCCCATCCAGGTACTAACCAGGCCCGACCCTGCTTAGCTTCCGAGATCTGACAGGATCAGATGCTACAGGGCTACAGCTTCAGGCAAATAACAATAGTAGACAGAGGTGATTCCTTCTTGTATACATAGGATAGGTAATATACTATCTTCAGTCTTATTACAAGTTGCTTCTTTAATGTTTATTAAACTGTAATTATATTCTACTACCTTGATTGTTGGAAGTATACATGCAGCTTTTTAGGAAGGTATTTTTCTTCTGTACTTCATCAGAGATAGTCACCAGGTGTAACCACAACAGGTGACAGTGACAATACCCATGACAAAGCCTTCAGCGATGGTAAGACCAATAAATCCATCAGATGTTCTCTTCCATAGCTGTTTTATACAGGCAGTCTTCTATTTCATATCAGCAACAACTTTTTTCTGCATAATACAGGTTTAGATATAGAAGAATCACAGAAATATATGTCACTGACTTTCAGAAAAATACAATAATGTGTCAATAAATCTATAGTTATTTTGGACCCTAGAGTTTCTGACTTGTGCGCATATGTGGACTTTGTAATTTAGTTGATATTACTAGCATAGTAATTGTGTGTGATTATTTACCTGAGTTTAGAAAATAACAATCTCCATGCCAACAGAGGTAGGACTGGAACAGAGATTTCTAAGCTTCATGGACATAGGTGGCTCCCCAGTCTCTCATGTGTGTGGAAGAGCTCCATCCAAGAAAAGCCAAAGAGAACATGCTTGTCCTTGAGCAGTCCTGTGGAGTACTAAAGGAGCATAACCTGTTTGACCTCCAGGAAGTAGACAGTGAGCTTTGTACTCAAAATTCAGATAAAGTCAAGGTTTCCTGAGAGATCTGATCATTGTTATAACCTGATACCAAGTGTCCAGAAGATCAGAAATAGAGCAAAGATATTTGCTGTGGAACTAATAGTGTGTTTTTTGCTCTCTGGAATATAGAGAAAAATAGGAGAGGTGGTTCACTTTGGAAAGGCCAGAAATTATATCCACACTCTATAAAGATATAATAAGACAGGATGACATGGGGAAAGGTGTGAACAAAATCACAGAAAACTGACAAGCTTATTCACTATTCAATATTGAATTATCTGCTATTTTTAAATTTTATAAATGACAACCTTAAGGAAATGAGTACATAATAATGATGAAATAGCTAGATGTACCTCGATAAAGATTGTAACATTCCAGGGATGTTTCTAGGTAGATACATCCATTTTCTTTAAAGGACAAAGCAAGCATATTTTAGACTAATTTCATAAAAGTGTCTAACTTCATATTATCATAAACTGACATGTTTTTATTCTGGATCAATATCAGGCACACCTGGGATATCATCTGGAGTAACCTCTGTACCTGAAGGTGGCAGAACCCTTGGAGAAACCAGCATTGGAGCCACGGGTTCTGGTAAGTTCCACCGGACTTGAAGTGATGACTCAGAAGTTTCCATTACTGCCAAACATAGCAAAGCCATGTGTATAAAACCAAGATCAAACTGGGATTAGAACCCAGGCTGAAGAGAGTTAGAGGGAAAGTGTCTTTCATTTTCTTTTTCTGAAACTCCTAAGTGCCCATAGTAATGTTAGCTCCCAGTTCCTGACCTGTTTTTGGTTCCAGGAACCACAGGAGCATTGGCAGGCTCTATCACAGCCAACTCTGGAGCCTCCACTAGACAAGCCACAACATCTGCTAGTGGCAGATTAGGTAAGTAAGAGTGGGAAGTCAAATAGAGTATGTAGGTTTACCCCATTCCCTGTATCTGGAGTTGGGTATGGAACGGAAAATACTAGAGACTGGAGTTAGGGAGTCCAGTACTTTCACAGGTATATTTTGGTTAGATGGTGTTTTTGTAATCTTGCTCAGTTGCTAGAATCCCTTAAAGTGCATGTGGACATAAGAATTTGCAGACTGCTGTCTTAATATTTGTGAGGCCGTGGATCTGGAGTTGGAACATGATTTGCAATCTAGCTACAAAGTAGAACCCACGATAGATATTTTTGGAATAAGTCTGGAGAGACCTTCACAGACTCACTGAACCTGGACCTCTGGCTGATGGGCCCAGTCAGAAGTACTTCATAAAGAATCAAAGTTTGTTTCAATGTGCAACTTGGTTCCCAAAGCACTAGTGTAACATTATGGCATATTAAACACATAAATGATATATAAACTTACTTGCATTCAGTAGGTAAATTAGCAGAGATTCTAATGATAGTACTAGTTTATACTAAGAATTTTTGAAGATTGGATCAGAAATGGAGAAGTGTAAATGAATAAAATATAAAATATAACAGCTATTTGAAAGTAAAGAGTAGCTTGATTTTTCCTATATTATTGAAGATCCTGATGCATGTTTACTGTTTACTTTGAAAGAGACAACTCGATCTGCAGTAGGTGAAACAATGGGAGCCTCAAGCAATGGCCTGACTCCACCTGAGTCAGGTATGTAGAGGATGAAATTCAGAGGTTCTGCCTTTATTAAAATACAGCACCATTGCCAGGCATGGTGGCACACACCTATAATCCCAGCAACTCAGGAGGCAGAGGCAGGAGAATCTCAAGTTCGAGACGAGAGGCAGTCTGCATAATGAGACCCAGTCTCAAAAAACTAAAAAAAATGGGCTGAGGGTGCAGCTCAATTTTCCAGCACTTGCAAAGGATGCAAGTGCAAAGCCCTGGGTTCAACCCCCAGTACTGTAACAAAATAAAAGTAAATAAATAAATAAATAAAAGATAGCACCATGAGTCAGAAATCTTCTTATTTTAAATCAAAGTAATTGAGACAACTGTATAAAGATATAGTTCATACCTGTGTCAGGAAGCACAGATTTGTCTCTATAAAAAAATGCAATAAAAGTGAGCCAAGTTATTTCACCCATTAGTATTAGAACAAAAGTTTAGGAAACTCTGGGCATAAACTGAATGCATTTATTTATGCCATTCTCCATAGGAGGAATGACAGGTCACTCATTAGTAGTAAAGTCCATGTATAAAATAGATGAGAAGTTGCTCTGATGTTTTTCTCAGGCTCTGCTGGGACCTCCATTCCCATCACCTCTACAGCTGGACTTACAGGCACCACAGCAGCACTGATTCGCGGCTTCTCCATTAAACAGCGCATCGCAGGTAAACTAATGTGTGGAACAAAGAACACTGGACCCAGCTGAATTACTGGTCTCAGAAATGCTATTCAGATGATAGTTTTCCCCATACATTGTCAGACCTACATGATTATTCTTTGTTTGTAATTAAAATGTAATATCTTAATATCACCACAAGTTACTTCCTTAATCTGTATCTTGTTATTTGTATGCTCTCTTTACCTTTATAGGGCTGGAGTTTAGCTCAGTCCGACCGGACCTGGTGTTACCTAGCAACAACAATCACCCTGATAAATTTGTATGCTACACATGTACTTTTTAGCCAAGTGTTCATTTTTTGTTTTACTTTTATCAAAGACAACTGCAGTGTCACCAGGTGTAACCACATTCACAGATAATAAAAGTACAAGTGGCATATAGCCTTCAGAGGAGGTGAGATCAAGTAATGAGTGTAATGCAGTCTCTTCCTTACCATGTGTCCACATGCAGTCCTTTTTTTCTTTCCTTTACTTGTTCTTTTCTTTCTTTTAATTCTCTCTCTTCTTTTTCTCTTCTTTTTCTCCTAGCAGTGGTAGTACTGGGGATTGACTCTAGGGCCTAGCAGTAAGCTGCACCCAATTAATTAAAACCAATTAATTAATTTATTAAATTTATTAAATTATTTATTTTAATTTAGTTAATTAATTAATTAATTAATCTTGAGACAGGGTCTCAATAAATTGTACAGGCTGCCTTTGGCCTCAAACACATGATCTTTCTGCCTCAGCCTCCTCAGTTGCTGGGATTATAGGCCTGAACCACTGCATCTGACTAGCAGTCCTCTTTCAACTTGACCATAACCTTACCCTCAGCACAGTCTTACATAAAAGGAGTCAAATGTCAGTATCATCTAAGTCACCCGGGTGACTTTGGGAAAAAGTTCAACAATTGATATTCAATTGTTAATAAAAATATTATTGACATTTGTATGGCACACTAAAATTTCTGAATATTGCTCAAGTGTGTACTTCATAATTTAGACAACTTTAACATCACAGTGCTTATGTGTCATTATTCCTATCAGGTGAGTAAGTTAAAATCCCATGCTGGCAAAAGCAGAAGTAGAATTCATACTCCTAGGCCTCATGGCAAGGGCTGGTGGCCCAGTTCTGTGATCTGTGTATAAGAGCTCACAGTCAACAAATTTTAACCATTATTAGTGTATGAAAAGAATATTACAGACTTTCATTAATCATAGATAATTTGATCAAAGACAAACAAGCTTGAGTTCAACCCAGATGCTTATGCAATCAAAAATTTTAAGGACCTCTGAGCTGTCTTCTGCAGTGTGTCACATTTGGTTCTATCTGGGTTCCTTTGTTGAATATTTTCCTCCCAGTCTCTGTGGCCCCCTACATAGCTCACCTTCCAATGACACAGTGGTGCTCAAAGTGTGGGTCTTGGACAAAAAGCATCAGTCTTTCCTGGGAACCTGTTAGAGTTGTCTATTTCTGGGCTCACCTACGTAGAATCAGAATTTGTTGGGATAGAATCCAGAAGATCGTATGTTAATAAGATGTTTAGACAACTAGGGCTCATCAAAGTGGAGACTCACTTCTTTACTATTTCCACTCCTCAACTTCTTTCTCTTATATTCTTACAATATCATGGCACACACACACACACACAAAAACTCATCTGTCATCATATCTCTACACTCCTTAAAAGCCTCCAATTATTTTGACTGCTTAATATAAATAAAAATTCATTTATATACTATTAAAGCCATTTCTTTAGTGTATACATGAGACATCTCCATACATGTAGTAACTAATCCATACCTCATTTTATTTTTCCTACACTTATTTTTACATATCAATTTTCTTTCTCTCCTTCATTTCTTTTTTTCCTCTTCCTTCCTTCCTTCCTTCCTTCCTTCCTACCTGTGCTGGGGATTGAACTCAAGGCCTTGTTCCTGCTGAATACATACACTACCACTGAAGTACACCTCTAGCCACAGCAATTTTCTTGATTTAACACATATGGCTTATATTAAAATTACTAGGTAGTTCAGTGCCTGCAGCGGTAGCCCTGTGGCATCCAATCCCATCAGATCTCGGAAGCTAAGCAGGGTCAGGCCTGGTTAGTACCTGGATGGGAGACCGCCTGGGAACACCAGAAGCTGTAGGCTTGGGAGAAGGACCTGACAACCCTCTCCCCAAAATCAATCTGCCATTGAAAACCCTATGAACAGCAGAGAAGCACTGACAATAGTGTTTCCCCTGTTGTACAGAGGGTCGCTATGAGTCGGATACCGACTTGATGACACCTAACAACAACAACAACAACAAGGTAGTTCGGCAAGCATGGAGGTACAGGCCTGTAATCTCTGCACTTGGGAGGCTGAGGCAGGAGGATTGATGTTTGTTTGAGGCCAGCCTGGTCTAACATAGCAAATTCCAGGACAGCCTTGGCTATACAGTGAGACTCTATCTAAAAAAACAAAGCAAAAACAAACCAACATAAAAGCCAAAAATCAAACCAAAACAAAACAGAAATGAAGTAGAAGCATATGATTTATATACTACAGTAAGTTTAAGAAACATTAATTTGATGAGTAGCCTGAAATTTCAAGGAGATTGTAATTTGCATTCACAAAAATCTGAATCAGAAGTACTTGAGTGATAATGACAAGTCAATCAGCTATGTTTTTGATTATCAGGCAACATACACACTGGTTTGGAATAGAGTTATTCAAATTTTACAAGTTGGTAGCTCAGAGGACTGTTTATTTCTTCATGATGCCATAGGATGTAAAAGGAAAAACAGCCCTAGAAACACAGAAATTTGATACAATGATTTTGTATTTGTTGAATATGGGCTTGTGATTATATGGTCTTATTTTTAAATATTTTATACCTGGGTTTATTTTATAGTATTTTTCCTAGTGTTTGTCTGGAACAGATCAGAAATTCCCCAATTTTATCTTTTGCCATAGATCATTTGAGAAGCACAGATTGCAGGGTAGATTTCAGGGGTGAGACTGCTTGAGTTTAGTGCCTGGCTTGCTGTTGACCAACTCAGAGATGTGAGACAAGCCGTTAAACCATGTCTGATAAATGGGAAGGATAATATTACCTGTCTTAGAAGATTTTAGTAATGTGAAATGAATTGATTTATGCCTAGGAAGGTTTTTCAACATTACTTCCTCATCAGTAGGCGCAGGAGGCCCTAGAGCACCCATCTCTGGTGGTGAGGAAGGCAGCACACCCAGGGAACTGAACTCTGCAGCCACAAGCCCAGGAAATGCAGGTGAGTCAGGCCATGCTGGATAGATGGAGAAGGGCCCAAGAAGACAGGAATTTTGACTTGAATCTCTTACTGTCTCCCCTCAGAAGAATTAGTATGTATTTCAAGCATTGGTTGTGTGCTTACCAGGAACAACAGGGGAGTCTGTGGGAACCACCTCAGGAGCAGGCAAGAGGAGCTCACCTGGGATACCAGGCACAGAGGCCACCAGTGCAGGAAGCACAGAAGGCAAGACAGGGTCTCCTGAGGGGATGTGGGGGGCCCAACACAAGACCTAGAAGGTGGTGATGAGTTAAGGAAAGATTACCAGGAATAACTTTGTAAGACTTGAATAACAGCTGGGTGTGGTGACTCATGACTATATAATCCCAGTGACTTGGGAGGCAGAGGCAGGAGGATCGCAAGTTCAAGACCAGACGCAGTCTGTGTAACTTAGCGAGACCCTGTCTCAAAATAAAATAAAATAAAATAAAATAAAAATAAACGAATAACATAAATAAAACTATGAACTGCCCCCAAAGTGTTTTATTCATAGCCATCTGTATACATTAAGAACCATTTTTCCTCCCATTAGCAACAAGTGGAGAAGCAGGTACAGCCACCACTGGAGCTGCTAGAAGCACATCTGGAAGAACAGGTACTGAGGGAGCATAAGTAGTGCCACATTTACCCAGGAGACAAGTGACCTCTGTGCTCAAAATTTAGTCAAGGACAATGTTTCCTAGAGAATCCTAACATTGTTATTCATGAAATGTTAAGAATCCAAAAATCAGAAGTATACCAACAAATATTTATATCTTATATTGTCTTTACTATTCTGTACAGTTTAGGAAAAGAGCAGGGCAATGTGCATTTTCTCACTCAACTTTGCATTAGAAAGAGAAATTGATATTTAAACAGATTTAATAGACAATGATCAAGGCAGAAATAAAGTGATGAAAATGCATGAACTTCTTCATAAGATAATACTAGCAAGAAGAGACATGATCATTCAATGTTACATCTTGAATTAGCTGCATGATTACTATATTTTATTAAGAAATAGAATCAGTACATTATTAAGGTTACCTGAGTTAACTAATTTATCATGAAAAGAATTTATTACATGAGTGAAATTTATGGGATAGAATCGGCCACTTCTTTAAAGGAAAATGACAAGCATATGTCTGGCCACTTTCCAAGGAGGATCTAGTTGTCTGTATTTTTTCTCCTGATAAATATTAGGTACACCTGGTGTATCATCTGGAGTTGTCAGTTCCCATGGAGAAGCAGGCACTGGAACAACTAGTTCTGGTAAGGTCCATCAGCCTGGCCCTGAATACTCAACCGCTGCCGTACATGCCCCTCATAATAGGCACTGGTCTGCAAAATCAGACTCCAAGTGACATTAAATCACTAGCCTATATTGGAGGAATTGTGTCTTTGAATTACTTTTTCTGGAATCTGAAGCATTCATAGTAGTGGCAGGAGTAACATGCATGCCCATTCTCCCCCTTCCAACCTGTTCTTATTTGTAGGGACCACAGGAGAGTCTGCAGGCTCCACCACAGCCAGCTCCGGAGCCTCTGCCAGACCATCCACCATCTCTGCTAGTGGCCCTTCAGGTAATTAAAATGGAGAAGTCCATGCATGTGAGGGGATAAATGGAAAGGTTTTATTTGTCCCCATTCCCTTTATCTGGAGTGTGATAAAGAAATGAAGGAGCAGTGCGAGACTGGGTTTAGTGAGCCCAATTCCTGACCAATATTTCATGGGACATCTGGATTAGATAATCTTTCTAAAATCTTGTGCAATTCTTAGTATCCCTGCATGTGCTTATGGCTATAATGATTCCAGGACTCCTGCTTTTGAATTTCTGTGGCTGTGAGCCTGTTTAGAGGATCATCATTTACAATTCTGGTTGCAAAGTTGAACTTAGAGCATTTTTTAATGTACCTACTAAATGGTATTTTACAGATACATCAAATCTATACTCCTGGAACAAGTGCCAGGCACAAGTGTTTTTTAAAGCCTCACCATTGGTTCCTATATGTAGCCTAGTTTGGGAACCAATAGCTTCAAATATCTGAATATTAGACAAATTGATTATAAGTAATATGTATAAACAAAAGAATGTAAGTACACTGAGAGATTTTAAAGGTCATATACGAGTCCTGTGATCAATTTATGTAAAGCTTGAAACGGAAATGAAGAAGATTATACAAATATATAGCCAGCAAGCATACCACTGTGGTGTTGGATCCTTTTAGATCCCAGAAACTAAGCAGTGTCAGGCCTGACTAGTACTTGGATGGGAGACCACCTGGGAACACCAGGTCCTTTAGGCTTGGGATGAGGACCCAGCAACCCACTTTCAAAAAACAATCAGCCATTGAAAACCCTATGAATAGCAGATTCACCCTGATAATAGTGTTTTGTCTGTTGTACACAGAGTCGCTGAGTCGGACACTGACTCAATGGCACCTAAGAACAAAATATACAAATATATGAAAGATACTTTAAAAGCAGAAAGCAGAAAAGTTTGTTCCCCTTAATCAAAGAGCATGGTACATAATTATTTTTGGTTTTGAAAGGGGCCACTGGATCATCAGTTGGTGAAACAACGAGAGCCCCAAGCAATGAGGCAATATCACCTGCAGGCACCTCAGGTGAGTACAGGATGTGGTTCAGAGGCCATGGCTTTTGAGGAAAAGACAGTCTTTCATCAGAAACCTATTGATTTCACTTGGTATTTATCAAATGAGATACAATCAAACATGTAGCATGCTGTATAAGTGACTAACATTTTTAAGAAGATTTTTATTTTTCTGGTTTATCAAAATTTCCTTTTTAAAAATACTATAATACTGAGTTGTTGTGATGATGTCTGTGCTCCTCTAACACTGTGCCATCAGGTATAACAGGGGAATCTTTTGGAACTGTCACTGGAAGTTTACTAGCATCACTGCTTACAGCATTTTTCCCAAGTTCTAGCTCATCTCACAACTCAGCACACCAGGCCCAGACTTGCCTGTCCCTTTGATTATGGTGCATCGTGAGCTTATCTGGGACCCCAAATTCTCTTTTGTTTAAGTGAATTTAGCCATTGCTATAATATCAGGACTGGTATTCTTGTTGTTTGCTGTTGTTAGGTGGTGTCAAGTCAGATCTGACTCATAGCTACCCTATGTAAGGTTTTCAATGGCTGATTGTTTCAAGATTGTTTTGGGAGTGGACTGCCACATCCTTCTCCCATTTTTGCAGTGCTGGGGATCAAACCCAGGGCCTCAGAGAGTGCAGAGCTCTACCAACTGAGCTAAACACCAGCTCTGATGACTTTGGGTAGTGTAAATCCTGCAGTCCCCTTAGGAAAAAACGTCCTTGAAATTTCTTCAAAGAGCAATTTTGTCATAACCATCTAGGTAGATCAGTGTTGCTAAAAAGTGATACAAGGGTAGGTGTAGCTAAATGGTAAACCATGTTCTTACCATGCTCAAGGCCTTAGGTTTGATCCCCAGCACCACCAAAACAAAACAATATGAAGCCAACCAAGAAAGCAATTAAATTTGAATTTCACCTAAATAAGGAATAATTTTTCAGTATAAGTATGTTTCATAGACTCATTGGAATATAGTTTTTGATGTTTATCTGGGATTCATACTTAACTAGGTAGCCTGTATTTTTGTTTGCTAATTCTGGAAACCCCATACATGCTAAGCACCTTTTTTCTTTTTCAATAAAAACAACTGGAGGGGGAAATGCAGTCTCAACTAGTGCTGCTGGTGAAAATACTTCTGGAGCATCAGGTAGGGAAAGAGCGATATTAAAATAAATGCAGACAGAAGAAACGTGATTACTTAATGCTTTGTCAGAGATAGGTTTCATGGGAAACACAGTTATTTGTGCAATGTCAAAACTGCAGAAGATCAGAAATCAAGAAATATTTGTCATGTGAGTAAAATCATACTGGGCCCTATAAAGGGCATAGAAGAGGAGTAGACTAAGGTATTTGTTCTCACTGAGCTTTATTCTGAGCAGGAGGGATTGATATTTATAGAACATAAAAGTTAAAAACTATGCAAGGCAGAAGATATTTAAAGTTGAGGAAGTTGTTCAATGATAAATGTCAAGAGTAGGAACCTGAGATCACTTCTAGTAAGGGACCTGATTATTTGGCCTTAAAAACAACTGAATCATTCTGTTTTGAGAAGAATATGTTTCTACCAGTGCATTATGAGCCAAATCTCTACACCTTAATTTGAACAAAATCACAAAACACAGGAAAGTACAGTGAAATTTTAGGGACATATTCCATTTCATGGGAATAAAAGACAGTCATATTTCTGTTGGCAGAGGAGTAGAATTGAAAATAAAACATTTTCCAAATCCAGAAACCCTTTCCGCAGGATAGGAGAGAAGAAAAATGGGCTTATTAGTGCTTAAGCATGAAGGCATAATGAGATGCACATCACTATCTGCTAAAGATTGCACAGAGACTCTCACTGTTTTATAGCAACCTATCACATTCATGTTCTCAACATAAGCAATAAAATTCCTTAAGTAAGAGGACTTACCCAGCCACTGTGGCACATGCCTGTGATCCCAGAGACTCGAGGGCTGAGGTAGGAGGATTATGAGTTCAAGGCCAGAGGCAGCCTGCACAGCTTAGCATGATCTTGTCTCAAAAAAAAAAAAAATTGAGGGGCTGCTGAGAGTGCAGCTTATGGATGTAGTACTTCCCTAGCCTGTGCAAGGCTGTGGATTCAATGCCTCAGTACTCAAAAGGACTTGACAGCACCATTTGTTACATATAGGTCTTACTAAATTCACCTCTGAAAATGGCGTAGGTGAGTTTGTGTGTTCACAGCTGAACCTGTGGAGAACATTAATGTAATCCCTTAGATGTTGTGTCTCTGTTGTAAATATCTGATAACCTGGTAAATATTTGAGTTTACTACAAGTGCTTTTATCACAGCATAATGTAATTTAGTTAGTCATGGTATTGGCTTGATCCTAAATTTATACATCTGTTCATAGAATTGAGTAGCATTTAAGCTCCATGCACCTTGGGAAAATTATTTTTAAAAAAGGCAGGACAACGGTGGCTGTATAAATTAGAATCTACAGCTGCCTCTCTATACAAACTGTAGAGATCAATACAGAGCCCACACTGGAGGGCTTAGAGGGGGCAGAGAGAACTAAGACTCCGAAGACTGGGAAAGATACCTCTAGGAAGGAGGTGAATATCCCTCATGGTGGAGGTGAGATGCGGGCAAGCATATCTCAGAAGACATATAAAAAGGTCCCAATTGTGGTAGAACACACAGCTCAATAAACTAGGGTCCTTCCCTGGATGGAATATACTGAGGGAAATCCTGAGACAGGGCTGGTAGAGCCCTCATAAAGGTGGATTTGAAAGAGTGAGGATAGAGGGTGCATGGAATGAGAACTGGACATCTGGAGAAGGCACCAACCAAGTCTGCAACCGAGGGGTCATTTCAGAAGGTGGAGATATCCCTGCAGCCAAGATTTCAAAGGATAAAAAAAGATGTAAAGACAAGTGTAATAAAATAGGATAATTAGGGCTCAGAAGTCACATAAAGAAAAGGGCCACTTATAAAAGAAGTTCCCCTTTACTGTAAGAACATAGAGGGAGCCCTTGATCTGAGAAATCTGTGAAGCCACATAAAAGCCTCTTGACCTCCCACTGCACTGGCCTGCTATTGCAGCATCAGAAAAGTCTGATCCAGAAAAAAGATAAAAAGAGAATTCCAGTATCTGTGTATAATTTTTGTATAGCTATTCTTCCGTATAAATTTTCAAAAAGTTTTCAGCAACAGCAAATGAATCTAAAAATTTAATCATGTAGCACAAGAATAATAAAATATATTAACATAAAATTAAAATAACTAAACTGTTAGATGTTAAAATATAAATTTTAAGACTCAGTAAAAATAAATAGAAGGACTTGGGATATAGTCCAGTGATAGAGCATTTAGCACGTGCAAAATCCTCAGTTCAATCTCCAGCATTGCAAAAAGAATTAAGTTAGAAATTAACAAAATAAGTAGCAGAAAGATGTCAAGTGGCAATTGATGAAAATTCAGGAAATAAAGGAAAAGAAAAAATTATCTCAAAAGTAAAGACCAAATAGCAAGATGCCCAACAGAGAACAAATACAAATAAAGGTACAGAAAGGGGATTGGAGGATAGAACTCAGAAGAGGCCACCTACCACAAGTATTGCAGACACTTTAACAAAGATAAAATAGATGAGAGAAGGATATAGTTAAGTAAGTTACATTATTATCAATTACCTGAATTGACTCAGCCATTCATTCATCTGTTTTTTCTTTGAGATCAATTATCATTTTTATAAGTGGACTTTTGAGTTCTTTGGCATTGCAAGCATTTTGTTATCTTTGATTTCTGTTATTGAGGAATTATGGTCTCTTGGAGGAATCCTGTCATCTTGCTGCTTCATATTTCTTGTGTTTCTGTATTGAGATTTTTGCATATGTTTGGGATGGTTGTCTCTTCCTATTTTGTTTGGAGGTCGTCTTCATGCAGACCTCTCTCGAGGTCTTGATCCCCCATATCACTAAAAGAAAACAAAGCAATTTGCTGCTATAGTAACAACTTGGACCAAAATCCGATTTATAAGTACAATTAAGATAATCTGAAGCTAGCTGTTATTTAACAAATTACCTTAGAAAAGGAGATGGTAGGAATAGGAAAGAGCAACCTATGGATTTAGAAAATAATCATGGTAAAATAAGAATCATTACAGGGATGGGATCAGAGGAGGGGCTGGGCGGGTGGAAGAGAAAGAAGCAGGACTGAATAGAAGAAATGGAAAACATCAGGCAGAAAGGAAAGTTTACAGAGTGGGTAAGAAAAGAGTAGGTAAAAATATAAATCTGCTTATTCATTGTGGAAAAATATATATAAGGTGATACACACACACACACACACACACACACATACACATAGTTGTTAGGTACCACTGAGTCAGTGTTGAACTGATAGTGACCGTATGTACAACAGGCTAAACACTATTACTGTCAGTGCTTCTTTGCTATTCATAGGGTTTTCAATGGCTGATTGTTTTTGGGATGGGTTGCTGGGTCCTTCTCTCAAGCCTACAGTACCTGCTGTTCCCAGGTGGTCTCCCATCCAAGTTCTAACCAGGCCTGACCCTGCTTAGCTTCCAAGATCTGACGGGATCGGATGCCACAGGGTATACACACACACACACACACACACATACATATATGCATATATATATATACATATATACATATATATGTACAGGTATTTTACAAGAGGTATAACCAATAAAAACATAAAAGTTCTTTTTTAACAAATAAATTTGTGTTCACCCAAAACATTGTTTTTGACTGTGGCTCAGAAACTACAGCTAATGTTGAAGGAAAAGTGGGAGAATAATATGTAAATATTACACACTTTAACTAAGTAAAAATAGTGTAATATACCTATAGATGATAGACAGAAAAATAAATTTATTTGATTTACTCATAGGTAATAGGTGTTAGGGCTGGGATTTAGCTCAGTTGGTAGAGCATTGCTCTTCAGTCTCTGAGGTCCTGAGTTCAATTCCCAGCACTGCAAAATGGGAGGATGTGGCAACCCATTCCCAAGGCAATCCTGAAATAGTCAGCCATTGAAAACCCTATGAGGGAAAGAGCTGACTCAAAATTACAAGAAGGAAAAATCCTACTCAAAGGTCAGATCACATTAAAAGGGGGGGAAGGAAGATAAGAATGAGGTCAATATAAATAGACTAGAAATCGCATGTAATTGTTCTAACAAGATAGAAACAAAGACCACTACAGGAAAAGTTTCTATCTTAAACAGAAATCGAACCCAAGGACATATAGAAAAATACTATATAGTAAAAGATAGAGAAGACTTGGATGGAAAACTTAGATGGGAAGGGGGGGAGGGGGGAACATAGAGGAGGGTAAGGGGTAACCTATATGAATAATGCTTATCAAATTGCATATATGAAAATTGTCACAATGAAAACCATGTCAAAATGAATCGCATTATGATGTACATTAAAAATTTCTAATAAAAAAAAAAGAAAACCCTATGAGGGTTGCTATGAGTTGGATTTGACTTGACGGCACCAAATAACAACAACAACAACAATAGATGTTAAGTAGTCAAATTATTTAAAGCTCATCAACAAAAACTTAAGCTTATTAAAAGCTTATTGAAGAGGAAAAATGAGCATTAAGGAAGAAAATGATGTTTAATAATTTCTGTTTAGTGACAATTTCTTCAAAATTAGGAAATTTATTAATATAATACTAATGGATCTAAGAGAAATAAAAACTAGTTACCTCCATAGAGGCTAAAAAGACATTTGATAATATTGAATAACCGTTTCTCATTTAAAAAAAAAAACACTGACAATAATAGGAATGTGTAGGTACTTCCTTAAAATGGTACATGTACCTTAGTCACAAATTCAGCAGCTTAATGAGGAATTTCTAGACCCATTCCACACTAATGGTTGGAACAAGGTAAGGATAGATACTATCATAAAACTGTTCGACATTTTTAGAGTAAGTAATAAACCAGAACAGGTAAGAATTGGAAGCATGGAATCTGAAAGAGATGATTAAATTCACACCCAATAAAAATGCAAATTAAAACTAAATCAAGATGTCATTTTTTACTTTCTAGATTGGCATAAACCCAAAGGTTAACATTAGCTGCCGCCTTGAAAGGTCAGGAAAGGAACAGGTGATAATTTGCACCTTGTAGCAGGGAGAACACAGTGTTACAACTCCATGGAGGCCAGCCCCACAAAGTCCAGCAGAGTTATAGATTCATTTACCCTTTGACCCAGAAATCCCTTTTAGTGCTCTGTAGTGAAATTATACAACCAGTGTACAACATGACATATGTATAAGCTGGCCATACTGGCATTGTTTTTAATAGTAGATTGGAAATAATTCACATTTTTCATCAAAGAAGACACATTACATTATAAAGTTGCATTAGGCCATTCTGATAAATGAGGAAGATCTCTAATGATCTATTTCCATATTTTATTAAGGACAAAAATCAAGCAGCAGAGTCATGCCTTATGAAAAAAGTGGAGAATGCAGGTAGACTTTATAATGGTACACACATCCATATACGTGTAAATGTATATGAAAAAAATCTGGAAGGTAAACTAGAAACTTAGGGAAATGAATGCATATGGGGATAAAACAGAGCGGGGTGGGGGGACTTTGAATTCCCTGAGTATTCTTTTAAATACAGTTCTGGCTTAAAAAAAAATGAAATTTACATATAAAACAAATTAAAAAGCAATCCTTTCAATTAAAATCCAACCAAAATGAGCCTAATTAAATATCAGATTATAACTTAGATAAAATAATATTTCAGTGATCATACTGTGCCTGCAGCCATACCACTGTGGTATTTGATCCTGTCAGATCTTGGAAGCTAAGCAAGGTTGGGCCTAGTTAGTACTTGGATGGGAGACTGCCTGGGAACACCAAGTATTGTAGGCTTGGGAGAAGGACCTGGCAACCCACTCCCAAAAAACAATCAACCATTGAGAACCCTGTGAATAGCAGATAAGCACTGACAGTAGTATTTCATCTGTTGTACATAGGGTTGCTATGAATCAGACAGGAACTCAATGGCACCTAACAACAATACAATGTTCTTGGGAAGAGTGTATAGTCAGAACTTTGAAGAATACTGACCTGGTAGTTGGGTGAAGTTACAAATACAATGGCAATATTTCATATAAGAGGAAGGAAGATGTGACTTAGGTAATAAAAGTGATTGTGGAAACATCACCAGTCTTCAAGTTTATTTTAACTTAAGATGATCATATTCCTTTTTTTCTTTCTCTCTCTAGCAAGGACAACTGGAATATCAGTTGGATCAACTACATCAGCAGGAAGGACTACCAGAGTGACAGGTGGTGAGTTTTTACTGGGTTCAGTATCCAGTAAATGGCCAAATAATTATAGAATCTTATTCATTCAGATCAACTGTATTGGTAAGAATTAAAGGTATTGAAATATTTGGAGAAAAAATGCATGATGGGAGTTTCCAAGAATATTTGGTATCTACCTTCATTTCTCAGAAATTTTAGCAATTAATCCCAACTACTTTGTATGTTGTTCAGGTATAACAAGAGGGTCTGTGGAAACTACCACTGTATCAGGCGGTGAAAACACAATCCAAGCCACAGACACTGGATCCACTAGCCCAGAAAACCCAGCAGGTAATACAAAGCACATTTGTGGTATATATACACCATAGAGTTTTACTTATCCATAAAACAGGATAAAATTATAGCATTTCCTGGAAAATGGATGGAACTAGAGATCATCATTTTAAGCAAATTAAGCCAGACCCAGAAAGATAAACATTGCTTGTTTTCTATCATATGTGGATATTGTTGTTGTTGTTAGGTGCTGTCGAGTCGGTATCCGACTAATAGTGACCCTACATACAACAGGCGAAACACTATTGTCAGTGTTTATCTGCTGTTCATAGGGTTTTCAATGGCAGATTGGTTTTTGGGAGTGGGTTGCCAGGTCCGTCTCCCAAGCCTGCAGCACCTGGAGTTCCCAGGTGGTCTCTCCCTTCCAAGTACTATCCAGGCCTGACTCTGCTTAGCTTCCGGGATCTGACGGGATCGGATGCCACAGGGCTATGGCTGAAGGAGCTGTGGATATTAGACTTCAATATATATATTCATTATTAAAACATAGGTCATGAAGACAGGATCCAAGTAGGGAAAGATAATAGACTAAATAAATGAAGGAGGAGCAAGAAGAAAGGGTAATAGGAGAAAAGAAAGAAAACACCATGTGTATTTTCCTTATGGCAAAATTGGAATGGACACATGTAAACAGATATACTCAAAAAAGTCTGCAGCCATAGCACCCCAAGCATCTGATCCTCCCTGGTCTCAGAAGCTAAGCAGGGTCAGCCTGGTTACTTCTTGGATGGGAGACCACCTGGGAATACCAGGTGCTACAGGCTAGGGAGAAGGACCTGCCAGTCCACTTTCAAAACAACCAGCCTTTGAAACCCTATAAATAGCAGAGATGCACTGACAACAGTGATGGGCATGGCACAATGTCAGAGAGCATTTCCTTCTGCTGTACATAGGGTCCCTAGGACTTGGACCTGTCTCAAGGGTACCTAACAACATACTAAAAACAAAACAAAACAAAACAAAAGACATGCAAGTAGAAGGGAGACCATAGGTGGAGGGAAAAGGGACGGGGGACATCATGAGAGGGTAAGGGGGAGGTGAATGTGAGCAATATACAATGAAATGCGTGTATAGAAATGTCATAATTGAACCATTATGTTGTACATTAAAATTACCATTATATAAGGCAAAGAAGCCTGCAGCCATAGCCCTGTGGCATCCGATCCCGTCAGATCTCGGAAGCTAAGCAGGGTCAGGCCTGGTTAGTACCTGGATGGGAGACCGCCTGGGAACACCAGAAGCTGTAGGCTTGGGAGAAGGACCTGGCAACCCCCTCCCAAAAATCGATCTGCCATTGAAAATCCTATGAACAGCAGAGAAGCACTGACAATAGTGTTTCCCCTGTTGTTCAGAGGGTCGCTATGAGTTGGATACTGACTTGATGGCACCTAACAACAACAACAACAAGGCAAAGAAAGAAAGAATGAAGGAACAATTTACCGTGGTGTCACAACGGAGATCCAACACAGAGGTCTAAATGAATTTTTAAAAAAGAACCTAATTATAAGAGAAATGATTGAGGAAATTCTATAATAAAATGAATTTTATTATGAACATTTACAAAGAACATTTGCATTAAGAACAAATGCATAGCATTTGTTAGAATCTATAGGCACAAATTCATCATTTTTCAAATTGGATACCGCTGGAAGATCAGAGCCAGCACCAACTTGAGTGTCAGGTGAAGTTGCATGTGGAGCATCATCCTTATTTAAAACTATGTGTACATAGTAGAAATTTGAGCTCTTGAATCAAAATTTGATTTAATAATTTGTGAAGGATTTAGCTACTGTAAATAAATTAATATAAATAATTATATTTTGGCAAAACTATTGAGAGCTTGGTATTTTAGGTCATATCAGAAGTACAAGAAGATAGTAGTGTAATTATAAAGCTTAGAATTTTTAAAGTAATATTTAAACACAAGGAAAATGCAAAAACCAAGTAAAATAGCAAAAATCAGATGAGAAAACTGTGCAGATTAGAGAATAATTTAATCTGGAACGAATGCTTCTAGGTAATTCTAGGAAGAGCCACATTCAGTGTTAAAGGCATGCATAAATTCCTTGTTTAGAATAAAGATTATGACATTATAGTCAGTGCATTATCAGATTAATCTGCATACCACACATGAGTAAGGAGACTGTAGTTCTACTGAATTGAGCAAATACTTATGGGCATAAATGTGCTCTGGATGAGATTTCCAAACTTCTTTCAAGTTACAGTGATTGAATAAAATCTAGTTCCTTAAATTTTATTTTTCTGTTTCTCAATCTCTGAAAATTTCAGGTATACCTGCAGTATCACCTAGAACCACCCCAGCTGCTGGAGGTAGTGGTACCTCTGGGGAACCAGTCATTAGCACCACAAGTCTTGGGAAGTCAGGTAAGTCTGGACATGACTCTTTAGCAGTTCCCAGTCATTGTTGCTCAGCAGGCTGTGATATGGCCTAATATCCAAGCTGTAACTGATATTAGATTTCTAAGCAAAAGAAAACATAGGCAAGGTACTTTTTAAATGTCTTCCACATTAGAAGTCTCCATTCTGTACTATCAGAACATAATGGTGCTCAGTATATTTGCAGCAGTGAGAATGAACTATTGTCATTGATAACTAGGGAGCCCAGCAGTACCTGGTGTCTCAAACATCAGCTCTGTAGTGAGACAGCAGGTAGAGACCCTGCCACTGACTACTTCTGGGAAGAAATTGGGTACGTACAATGGAGGGCTCAGTGCTTGCTCAGGGGCAACAGTGGGATGCTAGTGTAACACTGCTCCCTATAACCAATATCAGGAACTAAGTAAGTAGATTACTTAATTTCTGTAACCTCTATTTTCTCATCTATAAAATGTGGAGAGTATTATCTACTTAGTGAGATTGTGATGAAGATCCAAAGAAATAATAATACATATCAAAGCACATTTTACACACACATAAGGGATAGTTTTTATTGATCTAAAAAAGTGGACATTTCTGTAAGGAAATATATAAACTATGCAAAGCCAGTGTCTTACTAAGCAACACCTGTGTCTCATAATACTTAACTAGCTCCAAGGACTGAAGTTATAGATTAAAAATGAATAAATTGGTAAAAAATTTTTCAGGAAATAGGAAAAAACTTGCATAAATGTAATTGGTAGAATAGCATTGTTGGTTTTTACTAAATATATTGACTACAAGTTAACTGACAGAAGATATGAAACAGTCATTAACTGTTGTATAATAGCATCCATTTTAACAAAAATAAAAATTAATGGCTGTAATCCCAGCACTTAGTAAGCAGATCTTAAGTTTGAAGCCAGCTTGGACTATATAATAAGACTTTGCCTCAAAAAGTCATAAATAAATAAACAAACAAACAGAAGAAAAATACAGAAAGTGTAGAATGAACAAAATTTTTACACATGTATTAACTTGCTTAAATCTCACAGATATCCCATGAAATTTGAATTATATTAGTAGTTATTCCTATTTTATATGTGAAAAAAATGTGTTTATCCCAGAATGTGTTTATCAGCGTGTGTTATATTCCAGGACAGGGGCCTAATTGTTGATTCTTCATCCACTCATTCTCTGTCACTGAACAGGCAACCAACATGGTGAATTTCTGTCAAAGCTTGAGATAGATTTTGTTGCCCGAATTTTGTTTATAATGCCTAGGTTAGTTCCTGTTTGGGGCACTTGAATGCCTGGTGGATATCTGGTGAATAACTAGATAAATGAGTAGGATTTCCAATCTGATAAACATGAAGTTTTATTCTTATCAATGATGTAAAATAACAGACTATGTGGAAAAGAATCTTCTGGAAGGATTGAAAATATGAGGAGAAAGTGGGTTATATTCTGCTATTCCCAAATTGTGGAGTTCTGCTGAAAACATATACCCATCCACTCACATCACACTGTGTAATCCATGTCTCTGTGAATCCAAGTTTTCTTTTTGTTTTCTGTTTGTTTTTTGTTTTGTTTTTTGAGACAAGGTCTTGCTATGTAGCCCAGGCAGGCCTTGAACTTGGTATCTTCCTGCTTCAGCCTCCCAAGTGTTGGGATTACAGGCATGTGCCACCATGCCCAACTCCAAGGTTTCCATTCGGATCTAGTCACAGGAATTCTTGATGTCAGAATCTCAAAACTAGGGCACTCTGGGGGATGCCAGGACTGTTAGATGACAAGTCCCATTAGATTAAGGCCAAGAGAAGTTAGAAACATTTTCTGAAGCATTTAAACATATAGAAGAGAAGACCTCTAAAAAGCTATTGAATATGGATTCCAGAGGACAAGACTAGAAATATTTGTGACAGAGATGGGGATGTGGAAGAGGTAGAAGCCTAGAATAAGAGACTAAGCCCAGCATAGTCTTATAGTACCACAGATGATGAAGGAAACAAAAATTTATGATTTATTTAGTATCAAAGGATGACCACAGTATGAAATACAGTGGTACCTCAAACAGAATTGTAATTCAGAGTTTAAGTGAAAATAATATCAAGTCTTTGCTTAGCTGGTGAGAGTTAGACATAACTGGATGTTGTTGTTGTTAGGTGCCATTGAGTCGTGTCCGACTCATCGACCCTTATAGGGTTTTCAATGGCTGATTGTTTCAGGATTGCCTTGGGAGTGGGTTGCCACATCCTTCTCCCATTTGTGTGGTGCTGGGAATCGAACTCAGGACCTCGGAGTCTGCAGAGTGGTGCTCTACCAACTGAGCTAAATCCCAGCCCAGACATAACTTACTTATTTATAATTCATTTTTCCTGGTATTGGGGGGTGAACCTAGGGCCCTCAAACATACTTTTTAAGTTTGCTCTACCACTGGCCTATACCCTTGCCCCATTTTTAAAAATTATTTATTTATTTTATTATATTTTATTTTAGAGTCTGGGTCTCACTAACTTACACAGGTAGCCTCTGGCCACAAACTGGAGATTCTCCTGCCACTGCCTCCCCATTCTGGAGCACCAGGCCCTGGGGTCCTTGCCATTGAGAACAAAGCAGGCAGGGCTCACCCAGGTGTTCTGGTGGTGGTCTAACACAAGCATGACTAGAACCCAAATTATAACCAGATTAAGTAATTTAATGAAGGACCTAAATTTTGGGAGAAATGATTGAGATGATTTACATGTACCAACATCTGATTTTGTAACTTATTTAAGTGGCAGAAAATTTATTATTTTTACTAAAATGAACCATGTAAGAATAGTAATTATTCCTTTAACCAGGCCCAGATGAAGAACCATATGACTGAATGAGTGAGCAGGCAAGGGGGAAGGGAAGCTATTGAGGCAGACTGTAGTTAGCCTGCCATTTTTTGATATGTCTAATAATGATAAAGAGTGTTTTGTAAGAAAATAAGATTAGGTTGAAATCATCTGGGATTTAGGGGTTTGTATCCTGTTAGGTGATGTAGGACCATAAAGAGAGAATAGGAAATTACTTGTCTTCACAATTATGCTTATACCAAGATATAAATCTTGAAATTTAAAACAAAGCAAGAAAAACAGTATTGAGTGCTATTGGACAGCAAGGCACTATTCTAAGTTATGCAACATGTAATTAATTTTCACAGCAAGTAGTGAGGTAAGTGCTGTTTTTCTCAATAATTTCAAATGCAGAAGAGGAGGAGAAGCTTAGTTAATGGGTGCAAGTGAAGAGTTAAAGTTAGGATATGTGGCATCAGAGTGTTTTCTTTCACTACTACTCTATGCCCTCTCCCATGGGGATGAACGTAAACTAGGGCAGAGAGGAAATATACTCCCGGAAGGGAAATCCCAGTGGAGGCTTAGATATACTAAATTCCACCTCTTAAAGAAAGCTGCATGAATAAGAAGGCTACCATTACCAGAACTGTATTAGGACAAAGTTTGAAATATTCTATAATAATAGCGGTGGCCCCAATTTTACTATTTTATTGTATTTTATTTATTTTTATTTGCCAACTATATGCCAGGTGTTGTATGTGCACAGATACAGAGGTGAACAAGTTTGACAAGGTCCCTGCTCGCAGGGTATCCTGTCTGAAGGAGGATTTAGTAAGAAAAGCCATCCTTCAATCATGTAATTACAATTAAGTTAAATTGCTAAGAATAAGGTGAGTGTGCTGGGTGTGATGGTGCACACCTGTAATCCCAGTGACTTAGGAGGTGGAGGCAAGAGAATCACAAGTTCAAGGCCAGAGGCACCGTAGGTAATTTAGCAAGACCTTGTATCAAAATAAAAATGTTTAAAAATGGGCTGGTGTGCATTCACTGGTACAGCATTACAAAGCATGCAAGCACGAGGCCCTCAGTATTGAAAAAAATAAAAATAAAAAAATAAAATAAAATAGAAAAAATAAGGTGTGTTAGGAAAGTAACATTCCACCTGATGGTACAGAAAAGGAAGAGACACCAGTCAGATGACAAGGTGTGATAGAGAGGGAAATGGTAACAGAGCTCCAAGAGGAAGGCACAGGCTATTGAAGAGTTTAAGGTAGGAGGAGGCCAGGGTGCCTGGTGCCCGTGGTGCCTGGTTAGGAAGCAGGAGAAGGGTAGAACACAGCCTAGAGAAGGAAGGAAGGAGCTTGATCACACAGAAGCTTGCAGCACAAGTTTTAGATATGATTCTAAGAGGTAAGGGAAGCTACCAAAAGTTGTGAAATAGAAGAGTGACACAATTAGGTTCACATTAAAAAAAAATAGCAAAACTAGCATGTGAAGGAGGATTGCATAAGGTAAAAATGGAACCAGAGAGATTTGTCAAGAAGCTACTGTTGGGTCAAGGTGAAAGGCAGCAGCTTCAAATAAATGGTAGTGGCAAGTGGAAGAAAATGGAAAGATTTAGAACATAATTTGGGGAAGTCAAGGGGATTTGAAAATGGTTTTAGTGGGAATTTGGTTTAGAGTCATTTTCAAGCTGACATTGAGTTTTTAAGATGAAATAACTTACGGAAATAGAGAATGCTAAAAGAGCAACAATTTGTGGTGACAAGATCAAAGGTTCAGGTTTGAATAAGTTAAATTTGGGATGGGAAGGAGATGTCTAAATAAAAATTATCCATGATATTCAAGATCTTTTCCATTTGTTTTAACTTCAGGTACAACTGGAGTACCTGCTACAACTTCCACAGGCATGAGAGGTAAAAGCACAGCTTTCAAATCAGGTACAGGAACCACAACACCTAGATTCAGAGTAGTTATGTTGATAAACATCTGGATGGTGTTCCAGTAAAATAAGAACACTGCTTTTGACTTTCCACTTTTAATCTCAGGTTCCACAGGCACAGTCCCTGACTCAACAATTACATCACACAGCCCCATTCTTGCTATGTAACAAGGGGGGTCAGGTGTATTTTTTGACTTGTTTTCATGCTCATGGCTAATTTAAAATGGTAAAATAATTATGTCCTTGAAGATATTATCTCATTTTATTATTCAAATAAGTATTGTTATATCATTTTGCTTAAGAAGAACTTACCAAAGTTATGCCCTAACTTGGTCTGAGTTCTAGAACAAGTCAAATAGTGGAACCAATATTTATACCCCTTTTGTATAGACTCCAGAGGCAGCTATTCAGCATACCATCATCCTCTTCCAAGGAAAGATACACAATCACCTTTAATAACCCATCAGTAAAGTTTGGTTTTTAAATACCAAGGTTTAAATGTTTTGCATTTGTAAGTGCTAGAAGTACAGGCACAGATAATAAAGAAGCTCCAATGTTTAAATATAATGATAAATGGTGGCACTTGTTATTCTTTAACAAGATTTGGAACATTTTATTTGACAAAATTGTGATACTATGGTTTTATATATCAAATTTTTATAATTTTACTTTTACATTCCAACCTGACATAAAATTCAGAAATATTTATAGGACAATATTTTTCCCTAACACTAATTAAATGGACTTAATATTTTTTCTAGGCTACAGTGTATTATTTAAATTTCTGGACTAATAATATACATAGTGTCATAGTACTTGAAAAATGTCATTTTTTAATTTGCAAAGTATCAAATAGAATGTAGGCTTTAGTGACTAAATTACTTGTTATTAGTTTAAGGAATAGGTTGCTCACACTTTTTCTGGCAAAGATTTATGCTACGTTTGTTCTAATGAATTAGGCAAATTTATTTTATTAATTGTCCATTAGAAATTCATTTAATAATTTAATTCAAACTAAATTTATAACTATTTATTCAAACTATGGTTGTTGTTAGATGCTGTCGTGTCAGGTCCGACTCATAGCAACCCAATATACAACAGAAGCAAACACTCCCTGACACTGGGCCATGCCCAGCACTATTGTCAGTGCTACTCTGCTATTCATAGGGTTTTCAATGGCTGATTGTTTTGGGAGTAGATTGCCAGGACCTTCTCCCTAGCCTATAGCACCTGGTGTTCTCCCATCCAAGGACTAATCGGGTTGAGCCTGCCTAGCTTCTGAGATCAAGAGGGATCAGATGCCAGGGTGCTATGACTGCAGACTCAAACTACAGTCACACAAATGGAAATGAATTGGCATGATTCATATTACATATTGGGTACCATAATTACAAATTAATGCCATAATATCTATAAGTGACTGTTGGAGCATAGTATATATTTTATCATTTCTAGAATTTTCTAAGTTCAAGACTTTTTAATTAAACAGAATCAAACAAGAATCACATGTGTGCAAACACTTTACTTGGGAGAAAGATAATGGTTTGTTTTCAGTTTGATAATTTGTAATTCACAGATGATTCCTTGGAAGAGCACTGTACAATTTATCTCTTAAAAGATCTCTCATTCTGACTTAATTTTCTAAGATAATCTTTGATGAAAATAACTTTTTAAGTTCTTTAATCAAATTTTATATGTTATGGTGTTTGAAGCATGGGGGAACTTTATAAATGAAATTCCTGTACAATCTTTCACTGAAACATGAATTTACTCTTTACTAGCTTCGTTTGACAAAATTCCAGGTATATTCATTGCAAGTAAGTTGACATTAAAATAACACAGAAACACAGTGTGATTAAAAATATGGTGCATGTTTAAAAATTATTATAGTGAAAGACACATTGCCATTAATCCCTCTCAAAATACTTGCCCTGGCTTTGAACATATTTATCCCATCGTTCGTGCCACTTTTTAAAAGCAGTTCTGGACGTCCTTTTTTATGAGTCTTTATCTTCATCTTCCATCATAAGAATGCTCTGTCTTCACACATAGCTTCTGGTGCAGAAATTTCTGTCAATTAAAAATATTACAGTTTGTCCTCATCTACCTTTTTCAGTGGATCTGGCACTGTATAACTTCTGGCTCTTCCTCAAAGTCAAAATGACCATGAAAGGTCAATATTTTGAATGGTTTCAGGATATTGAGGCAGTCACAAAAGCACAACGAAAGATTGTCCTTATAGAGGACTTGCAGAGCTGCTCTGAAAGCATCAAGAATGATGGAATATGTGTGTTTGAAGTCAGGAGGAGTTTTTGAGAGGGACTAATGGCACTGTGTCTTTCAGTGATTTTTTAAAATTTACACATTCACCATATCTTTTGATTATATCGCTTAAGCTTCTATACAGTGTATCTTGGCAAAGCATTTCTATGTTTCCCATTTGAACAGTGGAAAAAATTTAAGGGGCTAGGACATTCTTTCCAAATTATCTAATATATAAATTAATCTTTATAAGTTGAAATACATGAAAAATACATTTATAAATATATTGTGATTTTATATTTTAGTGCCATCACAGAAACCTGAAGCAGGTGAGAAACTGGGACTATAAATGTTCATTTGAAAACAAAAATGGTGTTCCATTAACTAGAATAAAGAACACAATATAACAGCAGTCTTAATTTATCATATCAATAAAACATGAAATTCAAATTAGATTTTGGCAGCATAGGAATTTTGTTTTCTCTATTCTTATGCTTTCTTAAATCATAATAAAGGTTATATTGATTCTCTTACATAATAGTTAAATTCTAAACTGGTTGTATACAAGTATGCAAATTCAAACAAAATTAACTTCCCAAATATCTCTCTTTACAAAGAAAGTAGTACTGTAGTTCTTAACATATTAGTCTTGTTATCTACCATTTCTATGAAAATTACTTAGCATTTATGGCATGCTGGTGTCCCTTTTTAAACTTAACAGTCTTATTCCTTGGTATTTTGTGGTACTAAGGGGCTGAACTGAGGGCCTCATACACACTTTGCAAATGTTTTACCACTGAGCTGCACTCCCAGATCCTTTTTCATTTTTTATCCTTATCTTCGATGACTTACATGGGCTGCCTCTGGCCTCAAACTTGTGATTCTTCTGCTTTGGCCTCCTGAGTCACTGGTATTACAGGCTTGTGCCACCACTTGGCTCACATTTAACAGTTTTCAAAAATAAGCAATAGAAGTTCATTCTCCAGAATCTTTGACTTTTTCTTAACTAATACCCCTCCTGTATTCTTTCAGCATTCATATTAGAATATGAGCTCCCTGAAAATAGCCATATTTATCTTATTTTATTGACTGGTATGGTCCCCATCTGGTGAGGTGTTTGACTTCAATATTTGTTTACCTCATCCAGTGGATTTTGTTGAAAGAGGATCATACTGCATGCACAATTACTGTATCACTTGAGAGCTTCGCATGTAAAAAGCACTCAATACATCTGAGTTTCATTTAATATTTCATTTGAATAATGTAAGCATTGTTTCCCTACTATGTTTGTGAAGAAACTAGAGTTCAGAGATTTTAACCTGTTTGAAAACAGTCAAGTTTTGAATAATTTGAATGATAATTTGAATAATGTAAGCATTGTTTTCCCTACTATGTTTGTGAAGAAACTAGAGTTCAGAGATTTTAACCTATTTGAAAATAGTCAAGTCTACTTGATTCCAAAATCTAAGCTCCGTTTACTCCATTATGTGACTTTGGGGGTTGAAGTTTAGCTCACTTGGTAGGGTGCTTGCTCTGTGCTCTCTGAGACCCTGAGTTAGATCCCCAGCACCACAAAAACAGAAGGACTTGGCAGCCTGCTCTGGAAACAATCCTGAAAACAATCAGCCACTGAAAACCCTATGAAAAGCAGAGAAGCACTGACATGGTGCCAAGCATGGCACAGTATCAGGAGTGTTTCCTTCTGTTGGGGTTGCTATGCATATGGGGTTGCATTTTATACGAAGTGACTCCTGGACTCTGTTTCAGGTACCACTGGGATAACCAGTGGTGCAACACTTGGCAGTGGCACTTCCCACATGGATAAATCCATAGCCCTTGATCTTTTTCCAGCCTTTTTCTCTTCTCAATCTCAGAGGTCATCCTTGCCTAGAAAGAAGTGGAACCACTGAAGGCAGCTTGGCTCCAGATGATCCTTCTAAGCCATTAACTGCCCTTTCAGCTCATCCCCCAATAAGCACTATTGCCTTAAATGTAGCCACACTATTTCCTCATGTTAAACATTTTTGGTAAAAGAAAATCAACTACTAGATAACAGTTGACAATATTTAGGACACTGAAACTTTATTCCACTGAAGGAACCCATTCAGGGTACCAAGGAGTGAAATCACTGGCAGATACATGGGTACTGTTACAAGGAAAATTCCTTAGACCAAGTCAATGTAGTAAAGTTCATCTGAGCAAAGTAAACAAAACAAAATTATGATTTGTGAATTGAGTATCTCTCAGATTCTGAGAACTACATCTAACGTTATCGAACACAAAATGAATTTTATTGGCTACAGCCTAATCAACCAGTCAGTTACAGCTTAACTTGTCAAGGTTATGTGCTGTAGAGGTGGGTCAACTCATAGTGACCCTCATAGAGTTTTCAATGGCTGATTGATTTGGGATTGCTTTGGGGAGTAGATTACTATGTCCTTCTCCCATTTTTGCTGTGCTGTGGATTGAACCCAGGTCCTTAGAGTGTGAAGCAGCACTCTACCAACTAAGCTAAATCCCAGCCCCACAGCTTAACTGTTAATTGTTTATAGCATAATCAGTAAACTGGCTATAAGGCCTCCTGCAACCATCCCAAGTTCACTTATTATGATTAAGCCCTATATTGGTTTAGTTGGTTGGACAGTGTACATACTCAGTACAAATCCATGGCCTCCTAGAAAATATTAACAATAGTGAGAAAACATCGATTTACTGGTAGAAGGAACCACCTCCAAGGAAGACACTCAAGAGTTTAGAATTTTGTAATGAAACTCATTCTGAGAAAGATGTGCTACACAAGAAACGTTAATTCTTGATATTAGGAAGATCAAAGAAGAAGCTTCCTAATATGTTAAGGAATAAAGTTTTAAATAGGCAATTCTCAAATCCTGGCATGACCTCCATCTCATTCTTATTTTAGGAACTTCTGGTCATGTCTCAGGGCAACCTCTGGAACCTGGAAATTATAACACACATAAATCACCATGTGCTAGGGAACCCATGAGGGGCTATTTATGTGAAGCAGTAGCTCAAGCAGGTAGTTGTTCTTAGTTGCTGTTGTGTCAGGTCTGACTCATAGCGGCCCTATGTACAGCAGAAAGAAACACTGCCTCACCCTGTGCCATGCCTGGCACCATGTCAGTGCTTCTCTGCTATTCAATGGCTGGTTGTTTCGAGATTGTTTCGGGAGTGGGTTACCAGATACTTCTCCTGTTTTTGTGGTGCTGGAGATCCAACCTGAGCAGCACTCTACCAACTGACCCAAACTGCAGCCCCACCTCAAGCATAGTCTTACTGAAACCTCTCCTCCTTTTCTCTTTCAGGGACTACAGTGATAACAGACACCAACTGGGTAGGACTAACAGCAGGTGAGCATTGTTCCAACATTTTGGGTTCCATTGGTTTATTGTTTGGGATTACAGCAAATAACAGAAGAATATAAAGGCTGAAGACACGTTTTCTCAGGGACACAACACACAAAGCCAAGCTAAATTGTTAATCCCTCTGGATTTGCCTGCATCGAAGCCCCTTCAGCCAAGTGTTCCTGAATCCCAGCTCTAGGAAGCCAGGGATGAGTGTGTCCCTCCTTATCACTGTTTGAAGTTCACTAAATTTCTTTTCACAGATACCACCATCATGTCTCCTGAAGTCAGTAGCAGTTCAGAAGTTTCCAACACAGGTAATATTATAGAAATGAAGTGTAACCTGGATTTTAATCTCATAGTGCTTGGAGGATGTTGTGTGTGTATAAGTGCTTGAAAGGATGTCATGAGAAACAACCATGAAAGAGTCACAGGAAGTAATATTTAGGAAAAAAAAACTCTTACTGTTCATTTTCCTCCCTCTGTAGTCACTCCTGGAACAGCAGGGAGACATAATACAAGAAGTTAAAAAATCTACAGTGTAGAGATAGTCATTTTCAAGGCAGCTATGAATAACTGGGTCAAGGAGGTGTGGGAAGAGGGCACTCATGATTTATCATTTGCAGCACTGAGCCTCAGGAAGGGTCTTACACTGGTGTAAGGAGTCAGCTGCTTCCATGATAAATTAGAACCTATTACTTTCCCTTAGGTGTCACTGGAGTAGGTTGAGACATCTGTTCAAATAGGAATTCTAACAGAGTTGATACAATACGAAAACCATCTCTATGAATACTCGAAGGAAATGATTAAAAAAAAAAAGCCTTGCTCTGATGAAATGACACAAAATACCTCTTCCTAGTGACCCAAACCTCTAGAACTTAGTGTTCCGTTTCCTCCCTCAGAGGCTACAACTTCTACAGAAGATGTTGGCTCCACTGAATTCAAGACAGGTGAGAGGCAGAAGCTCAAATCTTTGTTATCACTAATTATAGACTTCTAGGACAGCCTACACAGAGAATGATTCTGGAGAGCAGTTTGTATTTACTAATACTATAGTTTGGGCCAATTAATTCTTTTTCGGTTTTGAAACTTTTTTCCTGAACAGCTGTCAAAAGTAGGGTCCAAAATCATGGCTATAATCCTTGAAGATAGGATGGTTAAACTAAATGTTGAGTAATTTGTGCTGTGAAATTATAAACACCACAAACTTTTGAAAGGGGAAGGGTAATAAAACTTTTAATTCCTGGGAAGTAGAGAGGAGCTGTGAGAACTCAGGAAATATGCCTGCACTATACAAATGTGTTTTCATAAATGAAGAGCCAGATATTTTCATAATGTCTGGAGTTCTTAGCACACTCCTACCTTCCCCTGCGTCCACTCCTTAACAGATTCCACTGCAGGATCAGAGAGCCAAGTCACTGGGAGTAAAATAGGTGAGTGTGGGGGACACCTACCTTGTCACCCTAACACAGAATACCTGGCAGTTTCTCCCAGGGTGCGGACGTTGTCACTCTGACTGATTTGGTAATAAAATGGCTAATGAGAAAGTATTTAAGGGCTCACTATTGGTAGGGAGGGCTGGGATTTAGCTGAGTTGGTAGAGCGCCACTCTGCAGTCTCTGAGGTCCCGAGTTCGATTCCCAGCACCACAAAAGTGGGAGAAGGATATGGCAACCCACTCCCGAGGCAATCCCCAAACAATCAGTCATTGAAAACCCTATAAGGGTCGCTATGAGTCGGACATGACTCAATGGCACCTAACAACAACAACAACATTGGCAGGGAGGCAGTTAAACATAATGAAGATAGACTCAGCTCATTCTAGAAGCAGATATTCAGGAACAAAATGTTGAACTTCATTGTGATCACAATCCTTTCTGAGTTTCAGCCTCAACAAGGGTAACTCCTGGCACAACTATTGCACCTGGCAGCTCCAATACAGGCGAGTCTGCAGGTTGGCAGGGAAGCTCTCAGTTGTTGTTTTTGTAAGGCACCATATATTCAGGTCCAACTCATAGTGACCCTATGTACAACAGACCCAACACTCCCCAACTCTGTGCCAGGCACACAATCCTTTTTATGTTTAAGCCACTGTTTCAATCCATCTAGTTCAGGGTCTTCCCTTTTTTCGTCGACCTGTCACTCTCCCAAACATGATCTCCATGATTAGATATCTCCTGTGGTGTTTTCTTTACAGGAGTAATATATTTTCTCATGGTCTTTGAGTACTTTTTGAGTGAGTCTTTCCTGCTCTTCTCTCAGGGGCCACAACACTGCTAGGAGGAAGTGGATCAACAAGGTGGGGAACAGACACAGGTGAGTATTGGAGGCCTTTGTCATTCTGTTTACTTCAACAGGTAATACCACAGTTTCAGTTGGGGTCAGCAGCAGTTCACAGGGTCCCCAGCCAGGTAGGATAGGCTACTTAAAGTCACCAAGGGAAGGTATAAAGATCTCTTATGAGTCTCTTCTTAAATACTTGATTATCATAATACTCCAAGTTATACAAATCTTATTTGAACATTTAGAAAAGTCGAGACATTTTTCTTCCCTCCCAAAATACCAGGGAGCCAAATCACTGGAAGTGGACAAGGTAAAGTATAATAAACTTCCCTCCCCCTTTGGAATAGGCTATAGTTGAAGGAGTAGCTCATAGAAAAATGGTAAGTTAGAAAAAAAAAAAAACTCATTGTTTACTTCCTTCTGAAAAAAAGCTCTCAGGAAAGATCTTGTACTGGTTCAGGACCACACTGCTGTTTCCAGTCTTGCTTGCTTTATTAGCACGGTCATTTTTCTCATTTTCGGTACTTCTGGTGAATTCTCTGGGACAACCATTACATCAGGAAGTTCTAACACAAGTAGTTCAATAAAAAGAAAATCCTCATCTCGAATGCATGATAACTTTTGCAGAGTTGCAATGATAAGATAGTACCTCAGTATCTTTTTAATCATTACCTCAAATTCTCCAGCCATCATGATTCTTCTTTCTTCTCTCAGAGGCCACAACATTCCCAGAAGACAGGAGAAGTACTGGAATTGAATCTATAACAGATGGGGATGAGCAACCCATGATTTGGGGTTACCATGAAAAGTGGCTCTCATTGTGACAACTTGTTTAGGAGTGAGCTTTCTGGAAGGCTATTGTACAGTGATTTAGGGACAATGAATCTTAGGCCAAACAGATTTTCTTTTTGATTTAATATTTTTCTGAAAATCTACCAATAGCCTCTTTTGAAATAGGATGGCTATTGTAATTGTTCTGGGGAATTTTTCCTATAATATTACATATAAATGCTACCAGGGTATGAGTAGAATCTAAAACCAATTTTGATCCTAAGAAGTAGAGATAATGTAAATGAACTCCAGAAAAATGCCTCCATCAAGGATTTGATGCCCCAGAAGCAACACTAATAATCAGTAATCTCTGTTGTTGTTATTGTTGTTAGGTGCCATGGAGTTGGTATTCAACTCATAGCCATCCTACATACAACAGGGGAAACACTATTGTCAGTGCTTCTCTGCTATTCATAGGGTTTTCAATGGTGGATTGTTTTTTGGGAGTGGGTTGTCAGGTCCTTCTCCCAAGCCTACAGCACCTGGTGTTCCCAGGAGGTCTCCCATCCAAATACTAACCAGGGCCGACCCTGCTTAGCTTCCAAGGTCTGATGGGATCCGATGCCACAGAGGTATGGCTGTAGGCAGTAATCTCTAGATGTCTCAAATTCTCAGCAAACATAGCTTTTTGTCTTCTTCTGAGTAGTAAAACAAGTGAGTATGGGAGATAAACCACCTGTCTTCCTCTCATGGAATGCCAGGAACATTGCCTAAGGCTGAGGAGCTGGTCCCTCTGATCACTCTGGAAATGTAGTAGCTAATGGGAAAGTACAACATTAGAGGAGGAGTCAGAGGAAGGGGCCTTTGAAATCATGAAGATATAGATTTCCCCCGACAGTCTTCAGGAGACAGATGCAAGTTGCCATGATGATTCCAGTCCCCTTTATGTTTCAGCCTCCACTGGCATTGCCCCTGGCACAACGGTTGCCCCTGGCAGTTCCAACACAGGTGAGTAAACAGGATGACATGGAATCTTTCCCATGTCTTCCCACAACTATATGTCTCCCCTGGTGTTACCTCCTCATGCGAGTACCACAGCATCTTTTCCACCATCCTTAAATTGGAAAACAATTACTCATCCTTCTTTCTTTCTTTCTTTCAGAGGCCACAACTTCCCTAGGAGTAAGAGAGGTGCCAGGTGGAACAGCCTCAGGTGAGCCTGCTAGCCCAGTGCTCTCATGTCCTAGTTACATATCCAGGCTTCCCTACAAATGGATCTCCATTATGCATATAATCAATATCGAGAAAAAGCATACTTGAGAACTGTCTCAGTAGACTTGCTGTGGAAAGAAATGTCACATGAGGCGAGCATGGACTGCTTCTAGCACTGCAGGTCTCAGGGTAATAGGTTGGTGCCACATGGAGAGTTATGATTCCTATTTAAATCAAGGGGCATACAAGCAATTGAATTAGTGCCCACCATCCCTTTGTTGTTCTAGGTACCACTGCTGTAGTCTCTGGAAAAACTCAGGAACCTGGAAGTTTCATAGGTAAGTCTGAAAATATGTGCAAAATTTGGACACTGGCGCCCTGAGTGTTGTTCTCTGTTAGCAACATGGCATGCACTTTCCCACACTCCAGTCTTCACTCTTCCTTTTCTCTCTAAGAGGTCACAACTGCCATGGTAGGAAGCAGAACCACCCAAGCAGAACTTCCTGGAGGTGAGCTTTTTTGATCTGAAGCTTTGGAATTTTCCTTAGATCCTTCTTTGGGTAGCTGCAATGGACATGTGAGTGTGAAGGTGGGCTGAGGACAGGAGCCTGTGTTTCCTCTGAGAATACAACATGCTAGTCACAAACCCCAGTCTCCCTAGGAATTCCAGAGCAGATCATGTCTTATCCATCTGGATACAGAGAATAAGACTTTCAGAGATACAAGTAGCAAACCCCTGCTTTGAAGACCCCAGTCCTTTTCTACAATTTGTCTTTTTCCCAAAAGCAGTTACTAAAATCTAACATATTCTCTTCTTACGTTTGCTGTTCACTGGAAGTTTCCAAATGCTAGGATGTTAGCTGCTTTGGGGGAGGTTATAGAATATTTTGCTTGCTGAAACATTGCAAGGGCCTACAACAATATTACACAGAAGAGATGTTTAAAAAGTATTAATGGAATGAGGAAATGTGTAATATTGAGGCCTTTCCCTTAATTTAATAGGTACCCATCATGGCTTCACCTGGAGTCATCAGCAGTTCACAGGGTTCTAGTCCATGCAGAATGGACTAAATAAACTCATAACTTGAGAGTTTAAGTCAAAGGGTTCTATTTTAAACATCTGAATTTCAAAATACTTGAAGTAATTGATGAGTAAAATTTAGAAAGATGAGTCTGTCATGAACCATTTTCCTCTTTTAGGCACCTCCATCACACCAGGGAGCCACGGGTCTAGAAGTGAAACAGGTAGGTGAGGGGCAATAAGATCCTCTTCTATGTTCAGTAGGCTCTGTGGAAAGGGAGCCCCAGTGGTCTATGGCAGAAGGCAGAAGAAATGAGATGGACTCATTCATAGTTAATTTCCTTCAGAGACAAAGGTCTTCAAGAAAGACCTTCCAGTGGTTCAGGGCCACAAAGCTACTTTCAGTACTGATTGAAAAGCTAATGCACTTTTGATCCCCTTATTTTTCTTGTGTTGGGCACCACAGGGGAATACTCTATGCTGCCACCATTATATCTAGAAGTTCCCACACAAGTAGGTTAAATCCATAGTTTAGTAAATGTGTTCTGATGAAATATCAGAGTAACTCTTCCCCCACTGCCCCAAATTCTGAAATCTCACTATTCATCATTTCCTCCCTCAGAGGCCACAGGTTCAACAGCAGGCAGCACAGGTAAGCTGAGCTCACAGTGAGGGGATTTAGCAAGGTATTGAATCTTCATAGACTTCGCTTGTTGGGAGGTATGTTTTCCTACCGGGTGGTTTGCAGTTACTTTGGGTTTTTTCTCACACTGAACATATTCTGGAAAAGTTCTCAATATCAGCATCCAGCCTCAGAGCTGTAAATTCCTAGAGATGGCCTCACTCTGTAGTCAATATGAGGGGTGTCTCCAGTGATGTCTTTCATATCACTAAGGTGTTAGAGGAGCAGAGGGTTATCATATTTCCTTGATGAAGAAACACAGTCCAATCCTACATAAAGATGTTCTATCTTAAGAAAACAATAGTGATATTAAATATTGCCCCATATTCTTGGTACATGCAAGAATTTTTCTGGTTTTCATTTCATAGTAGGCACCATGGTGGCAGCAGGAAGCCAAGCAACTGGGATTTTGACAAGTGAACCTGGGAAAAAGCCATCTCCTTCCCCTGTCCTGCAGTAGATGGAATATTGGGGGGGGGGGGTCCTTAGCTTGGGAACATTACTATCTTGGTTGCTTTGTGAATGTTATGCATCAGAGGAAATGCATATGATTCTCATCTTGTTGGGAAGCAGTGAAACAGCCCTTGGAAAAAGACACACCAAGATTCCTTCTATAGGCAGGCCATTAGGGGACAAGCATAAGTCACTGTGATGATTTCAGATCTTTTGTTTTTTAGCCACCACTGAGGTTGCCCCTGCAACAACTGTTGCCCTTGGTAGTTTCAACACAGGTGAATCAATAAAGAACCAGGGAACTTTCTCTGAGTCTATGATATTTCTCCTCTGTTGTTATTCTATTCAGGAACTACCATGTCTTTTCCAACATTTCTCTTGTGTTCTCCCTTCTCAGAGGCCACAATTTCTGTAGAAGAAAGTGGAGCACCGAGAGTTGGAGTAACCACAGGTGAGCTCTGTTAGAGCACTGTGCTGTCTGATAACTTCCTAAGAGTCTTGTCTGAAACCAATTAAAAGTCTTTAAATTTCCCTTATTTTTCCATACTGTTGTTGTTGTTAGGTGCTATTGATTTGGGTCTGAATCATAGCAACCCTCTGTTAAACAGAATGAAACACTCCCCATACTGTGCCATGCCTGGCATTATGTCAGTGTTTCTCTGCTACTCATAGGGTTTTCCATGGCAGATTGCTCTCCAGATTGTTCCTAGAGTGAGGTGCCAGGTCCTCTCATTTTTGTGGTGCTGGAGATCAAACCCAGGGTCACAGAGAGTGAAGAACAACACTCTATCGACTAAGCTAAACCCCAGCCCCATTTTTCATATTAGGCAAACATTTATCGGATGTTCAATATTTGATATTAGTAAATACAGTTCACATATATTAATGTTTCTTCCTATGTCTCTGTACTAAGGGGCCTCTCTACCAAAGGGACTGATGGTAGGGGACTTTTTCTGTAAACTAGTAAGGGAATAATATGTTCTATGAAAATATACTTACAGACTGTCTTAAAATTAGAAAGCCCAGAGATAAATGATTGTCTTCATCCTTTAAGCTCTTATACCCATTTCATGAAGAACAAATAATAGACCAACTGCTCACAATCCTCTTATTTCAGGTATCACTAAGGGCATCACTGGCAAAACTCTGGAACCTGGACATGCCAACACAGGTTAGGAATTTTGAGCATGGCCCCATTAGCAATATATCCTAAGGAAGCCCCAGAATGTTCCGCCCGTTCTTTATAGCTTTAATTTTTTCTCAGAGGCCACAAGTTTCCCAGGAGGTAGCAGAACCACCCAAGCAGGACTATCAGGAGGTGAGCTTTTCAGTCTGGGGCTCTCTTCTTGTCTCTATTTGTGTTGCTGCAGTGAGAAAATAATAATGGAGTATGAGGAAGGGGCCTCTGTTTTCTCTGGGCCACCTTGTGTCATACCAAGCCAGGCAGTTATTCTGCTTGAAAATTCCATTGCCTAAATGTCTCAGCCAGACTCTCAGTGTTTTGGCTTAGAGACATTTTTTCTACTTTGGAAAAAAAGGTATGAGGGCATATTCCATATATTCAGATCCCCCAGGGCTTCCAATTCCCCTTACCCAATTTGCCTTTCTCTCATAACTTAGCATTTTCTCTCTTTCTCTCATTTACTTATACATATTTATTTATTTTCTATTTCTGCTCACTAGAAAGCTCCATGAAGGCAACTAATTATTAGAGTGTCCCGAGTTATATCAAAGAGCCCACTTGCTGAAACCATGCTCCATTTTCTCCCTCTGTGCATGAGGAGGCTGTGTCCATAGGAGGGAAGCAATGACTTATCGCCCTGCTCTTTCCTTTCTGTGGGAGGAAAGTGGAAGGGAAGCACAGTAGCAATACATCCATCTCAGGTTAGCCTGGGAAATGCAATGCCAGGATGTTGCTTATTTTCTACTTTCTTCAGAAATAAGATGTCCTCCAGTAAGGGTTTCTGGTGTTTTAGGGCCATACCAATGCTTCCAAAATTAATTACAGAAGTAACTCTCCATTGTCCCATTTACTTTTCTGTATTTTAGGTATCACTGAAGAATTTTCTGCAACCACCATCATATTGCAAAGTTCTAATACAGGTGTGTTAACAAGAAGGAAATGCCTTTTAATTAATATCATGTCATGATCTCTCTTTTCGGACTGCTATGATAACCTTGTTATTTCCTCCTGGTATTCCAAATTCCCAGACTTTGTCATTCTCCTATTTCTTCCTTCAGAGGCCACGACTTCCACAGAAGGAACTGGTACTACTAGAATTGGATTCAGAACTGGTGAGAATATAATAGCCCATGATTTGGGATCTTCAGGTTTAGGACTCTTAACTTTCCCTGAGAGAGTTTGTATTTTATTTAGGAAAACTACAAGTGAATCAGAATGGGTTTGTTATTAGAAATAACTTTGAAAATCTACTACTTGTAGAATTGAGAGTGACTCCTCCAAAATAGAGCCCTCAAGTCTGAGGATGGGATGGCATTTCTCTATAGGTGCTACAAATATCACCAGCATTTTATCTTGAATCCACAGTGTGTGTGTGTGTGTGTGTGTGTGTGTGTGTAATAGAAAAGAGTACCAGAGAAGTAGGACTTGTGCATGCATATATATATACACACATGTATAGAAGCTTGGTTTTTCTGACATTCAAAGGTTTCAACATATTTTGCAGAAACAGGGAACCAAGCAGATGAGCCTTAGGAACAAGTAGTTTTCCTTTCATCAAAATCCAGGCAGAAGTACCTCAAAATTGGAACTTTGTCTCAGTTTGCTATGGTTATGATTTGTTAAAAATAAGAAATTACATCTAATTCGCCATGCAGTCCAACAGAAAGATTTCTGTTATGGAAGATAAATTAATGAATATACACACATATGCATACATACATAGGTACCATCTGTTTTAGATTCAGGATCTCCTTTGAGTTGTTGAATCACCATGACAATCTCAGCTCCTTTGTGTTTCAGGCACTTCTAGGGTAAACCCTGGCACCACTGTTGCCCCTGGAAGTTCCAGCACAGGTGAGTTCACAGTTCAGCAGACTCCTTTCTGAGTACGTCTTACAGTGATAGTCTTCCCTTTTGCAGAAACATCACAGTTTCATCCCAAACTTCCTTAATCTTTTCCATTTATGTCTTTTTCTCTCTCAGCAGGCACAACTTCCCCTGAAGAAAGTGGAATGACTGGGGTTGGAAACATTGGAGGTAGATGCTGACAGCCTGCTATCTACTGCCTAATAGACAAATTGTTTCAATTGTACCTAGGACCTCCTCTGAAGAACATTTTTTGAACAAAAATCACCCAATAGCCAGGACTTGACTTAGTACTGGATGGTCAGACACAAAATCGTTTTTCCTCCTTTCTTCTGTGTCAAGACTAACCATCGAGTGAAGGCATTGAGAATCTATTGGATTTTGGGAGAGAAATGTCTCTCTCTCATGACATTGAATAGAAGTAATTGAGTTGTTGAAACTTTTGTCATTAAATTTTCCAAGAAAGATAGAAAGGGTGCAGAGAAAACATATAAAGATTAACTTCTGGTTCTAGAAATCCATGAAAAGAGATTGGTGACACATAGGGAAAATACACAGTCCTTTTACTCCTGACGCCATTTTCTTCTCATTATGGATTAAAAAAAAATTGACGTATTGATTCCTGTCACTCTCTAACTTCAATTTCCGATATGGTGGCTACTGGCAATATTTTTGCACGTTAACAGGCTAATACTTCAAGAAATAAAGGTGATAATAGCAATCAGAAAATCCATTGGTTATAAGTTCCATACTATATATACCTTTTATTAAGAAGTTTACTTCTTATTCTGAGTAAAGACTACAAGGCCTGCTTAAAACCATGTGAGTGAAAAATCTTTTATTCTCAATATTGATGCAATTAAACTTGTGCCTTGGATGTTTCCATCATGTTTGCAATCCGAAGGCTTCTTTTCTGACTTAATACTAAGTGATAAGAAATTTTGGACTGTGCTTATCTCATGTAGTAGCATCACCTTGGCTCATTCCTCTTCCCTAATATTTTTTTGGCTCTTTTCTTTTTTAAGACACAACTTTCCCTGGAGAAAGTAGCACCACTGGAGCAGCAATAAAATCAGGTAAAGATTTGGGAAATTGCATTATATATTGTTGTGGTTTGATGCCAGTTTGGTAGATTTGTGAAGGGAAATAGTGTTTTTAATTATTTTTTTTTTAAATTTTGGACTGATTTTAAATCACAGAAAATTTGTAAAGTTAACACAGAGAATGTCTTTAAAGCAGAGTAGAGTTTTTTTTAATTTGCTTTTGAGCAATACTCAAGGAGACCAGGGTTTATACTTGAATTTGGAACCAGTGGACCCAATTTCCAAAAGGAGTCTCTGGAGAGGACAATTACAATAGTCCTGCCTCTGAAATGATTTCCACTTTGAAAAGAGCTTTGTCTATATAACATTACTGCCTCCTGTTTAGCATAAAACTCATTAGAATATCATATTTTAAAGATAGAAATTCAAAATATCCTTATTTCTCATTTTCTTATCAGGAGGCACCACAGCAATACCAGGAAGTAAGACAGGTAAGCCTGGGGAATGCCTTTGATATGACCTTCAAACTCGAAGAAAGGAAGTAATCAGGGAGGAACGTCACTGCAGTACTCTTGACTTTCCAAGGACACGTGGTAAACATGGAAGATGTCTGTCCTCCTGGTAGTTGTAGGTTCAGGAAGTGTCTTAAGCTGCTTTGAAATCACAGATAGGTATGTTATTGGTCATTTTCTTTTAAGGGTTACAAAAGTGTCACCATGCTGTTCTTTTTTCTGTCTACATAGGCACTGCCGGAGTCCTTTCCACTACAACAGTTGCCCGCAGGAACTCCACCTCAGGTACATCAACAAGCGGGGAAGGACCCCTCCTTGGGAAGGGCTCTCTGCATTAAGCTGTTTCCTAGGTGCCCCTGACATGGTTTTGCCAGATTCTTAAATCTTGCCCTCACTCTGTTCATTTTCCCCTCTTTTTCAGAGACCACAGTTTCCTCAAGAATTAGTGAAGCAGTTACAGTCCTAGGTAAAAATGGACAGTGAATTTTTTCTAACAATTTGAATTGGTTAAAATAATTTCAGAGTGATTTCTGCCTATGGAAATCTTTGAGTCCTCAGATTCCTAAATATCAATACTTTACCCAAATCCTGCCATTTATATAAGATTTCCATACATTTCCTTTAGAAGCCAAGACCACTGCACCAGGGAGCCAAGTCTCTGGGAACAAATGTCACCATCTCCCTGATATTTGCCAAAATTCAGAATTAGGAGACATGTATTACGATAGCTTGGATTTTGCACCCCTGTCTATTTTGGAAAAAAGCATATACTTGTGAAAAAGTGTGGGAGGAACCCTAGAATAGGCCTCTCATGACTTAAAAGAAGTAAAGTTTATTCTTCTGAGCCCTTTTTTTAGTATAAAGAATATATCAGCCCTTCCTCCTTGTGATCCAGGTACCAGCAAAGTAGTCTCTGGCACAGCTGCTACACCTAGAAGTTCTACTACAGGTAAGTGAATATTTTCAAAGGCAATCACCCTTGTTTAACCACAGTATATGTATCCCCAAACAAGCTTTCCACTTTCTTCATTTCCTCTTTCAGAGGACAAAGCTTGTTTCGAAACCATCAAGACCACTGTGATGAAATGAGTGAGGGCTAGGAGTCCCAGAGTAGTTATCACAGCCATTGAGTATCATTATGAATTTGCTCCTGGATATGAAAGACTATGGTACAGGAAGGACAGGTGCTCCAGGCAGACCCAAGGGCAACTGTGCTGCTGACACGTCCCTCTAAGATGGTCTTGGACCAGCCTTTTCTAATGCCTGGCCGTATGGTATAGATTTCTGGAGAGGCTAATAGGAGTGGTAATTCCCGAGATAAATAACCCATTGGATATTACAGGTATTACTGCAGTATCAGCAGGAGTCAGCACTGTACCAGAAGGTTTAATCTCAGGTAAATAGAAGACCTAAAATGGCATCAGACCTTTTTTCCCTCCCATTTGACTTCTCATCCTGAGCTATAAATATTAAGTTACCTAATTGTTGCCTTGCCTGCAGCTGTAGCCCTGTGGCATCCGATCCCATCAGATCTCGGAAGCTAAGCAGGGTCGGGCCTGGTTAGTACTTGGATGGGAGACCGCCAGGGAACACCAGATACTGTAGGCTTGGGAGAAGGACCTGGCAACCCCCTCCCAAAAATCAATCTGCCATTGAAAACCCTACGAACAGCAGAGAAGCACTGACAATAGTGTTTCATCTGTTGTACACAGGGTCACTATGAGTCGGATACTGACTTGAGGGCACCTAACAACAACAACAATTGTTGCCTTAGTGATTGATTATAGGTCAAAATATGCTCAAATCATTTTCCTACTTTCAATCATCAGGAATCACATCTGGAGCATTAGACAAACAAGTTACTAGAAGCAAAACAGGTAAATTTGTTAAAATAGGTAAATTTGTTAAATTTCTCTCTCTCCCACTTGAGAATTTTTTATTTGTTAAGTAATACTACTATAAGACAGACATTTCTTAAGGAAAAAGTGTTCATTTATTTTGTTCACTAATGCCTGGTACTAAACAGAGATCAATAAATATTTGTTGAATTAGTTAAATAATTGGTACATAGGGAAAATACATGATTCAACCCAGCAGCAGAAAGGCCAGTGAAAGGACATGCTCATAGAACTGCCACATAGAAAAGGTAGTCTATGTGAATGGTACCTCCCAGAGTGGTCCAACGCACAGCTGCTAAATGATGTAGCCCAGGAAACATACATTTATTTTATATCTAACTTGCCTCAGTGGAGATGATTTTTCATATTGATTTTATGGACTTATTGTTTCAGGTACCATTGGTGTAGCCTTAAGCACTACTGTTGCATCAGGAAGTTCCATGACAGGTAGGTCAACAAGCTGAGAAGGAAGTTCCTGTTGTGGAAATAAGGTCATAGAAATGTCTTTCAGACTGCCTGTATTTTAACTTCTTCCTAACTAGAGATCCTTTACCTGTTTCTTCTCTCTCTCTTCCAGGAGCCACAACTTCCACAGAAGTCAGAAGCACTATAGTAGGAAGGAAAACAGGTGAGAATTAATGGTGTACGTATATGTTTGTGTGTGTCTTTTGGGTGATGATAAATTGCAATTATATTTTCTTCTTGGTAGTAAAGTTTCATGGGAAGAATTTTTTTTTTAGGGACTCTCATCTAAAATCAATGTTTTCTTTTGTTAGTTGATTTTGAGTCAGTTTAGGCAGATTTTTGAAGTCCTTTCAGAAATGACCCACCCTCATGATCTCAGCAAGTGAGAGTAGACGTGATAATTATCCAGAAAGTTTCCTTTTTCCATTTGTCATTTCAGGTGTCACCACAATATCAGCTGCAGGAAATACAGGCTCAGAGAGTTCTACTTCAGGTAAATGGAAAGCCAAAATGACTACAGAAAATTTACTGCAATCTGATAGTAGATTCTTCTTTGAGCACAAAAGTGACTGAAATTTGCAGTGATTATTCCATGATTCTAGTCTACCATTACATTCAAAAGTTCTCCTACATCCTCCTTTTCTTAGAAGCTACCTCTGACACATCAGTAATTCAAGGAATTGGAAGCACAATAGGTATATATGATGGGAAAGGGGTCTTCTGTCTTACTGCCATTAAGTTCCAGAAAAGAAGGGGTCTTATACTGAGGAATTTTCATCTTTCTTTGATCTGGGAATAAAACTATACATAGGAAAACATAAATAATTTACCACCAGTTGAAAAAGCCCAAAAGACAAGCAAACTACCTCCCACCTTAGCCTTTCCCCAGTGGGAGGAAACCTACCACTTCCCTTCTTGTTGCAGGTACAACTAGTGCCTCAGTCCAGCTGCAGCCTAGATTAAATGCAGGGTCTCCCGAAGGCGGGTTGAGGAGTCGGCAGCTGGGTAACAGCAGACACAGCAGACACAGCAGCTCGGAGGCAGTGTGAATCTGTTCCGTTTATTTCCCAAATAGCTCAGCCTTATATACAGAAACTAAAATTCACTAAACCATATGGAAGGTCAGAAAAAGGACAAAGGGACTTGGCAGCATTGATGTATTACAACAAGGTTTTATTAATAATCATTTCATTAGATTATCACAAAAGTGTTATGTGGTGATCAGAGTAAGAGATAACTTAGAGACAAATTGTGTTTACTTTGAACTAAGATGACCTGAGCATTTGTGACTATGTTTATGTTCTACCTCTAAGTTATTGATTACTCTATTTTTAGTGGGAACTAGAGGCAATTTAACTATTATAAACTACTCTGAACTAGGGGTAGTTTAACTATTGTAAATCACTCTATTCTTATCTGGGAACTAGGGGCAGCTAAACTATAGTAAATGTGTCACCCTGTTAAATTCACAATAAGAAAAATGGGTGTTCTATCTTATCAGATTGTTTTGCTTGCTGGGATGGATGTTCTGACTTACCAGATTGTTTTACTTGCTGGAGGGCTGTTGGTATAGAAACTTTGGTTTGTGTTAACTCAAGGAGTTTAAGCTGTTGGAAGTCATTTAAGAATTCTTTTTTTGTAAGTCTGCTAGGGAGGCTTTTTTAGCTCCCAATCTGAATGAGCACTGCTCAGGGAGTCAGAAGATTATATATTTACACTTATTACTTTTTTTTCATTAGTAATTCCCAGAAATCTACTATATGAAGAAAACAGTGACCAATTCAAAGTTAGGAAAAAGAAAAGGCAATATTCCAAGTCCCTTTCCATGAAGAGACCCTTTTTTGAGGTACTCTTCCCCTCTTGGTGGACTTTCCCATCAAAGGCTTTGAGGTACTTTTTCCCCTCTTGGTGTATTTTCCCTCTGATGCCTTTTAAAGGTACCCTTCCTCATGTGGGGACTCAGTCTACCCATCATACCCTTCCTCATGTGGGGACTCAGTCTACCCATCATGAGTGGAAATGGACCTGGCAAACTAGGGTAGCTTCTGACTCTACACTTGAACCTGAGAGTTCAAACACAGGTGAGTTAACTAACTGGTGAGAATACCTCACAGGATGACTTCCAGTAGTAAATTCTCTCATGGCACAGCTCTCAAGAAAAATTCATCCTTAATTTTCCTCAGAATGCCAAGTCCTTATCACCTCACATTTTCCTACCTTTCTTTTCTCTTATAAGTTAAAACATCCTCTGCAGTCAGCAGAACCACAGGAAGTGGAATGAATACAGGTGAGTACACAAGTTTCCTAACCTTGCCGTTTTTCACTTATGGCTAAAGTGATTCATCATAACACTTTCTAACAAATTATGTGCCTAGCATATTCCTCATACTTATTTTTTTTATTCTTTACTACAAACTGTAATGTAAGTACTATTGTTTTTACACATTTTATAGATGAGAAAATATGGATCAGAGGTATTAGTTAACTTGTCCAATGTCACACAGCAAGTAAACAGAAGATTTCAACTCAGTCTGGATGCAGAATCTATCCTCTTAATCATGATACTATATTAGTACTATGCCATAACATTGGATTCTTATGTCACATGTCTAAACTTTTTCTCAAGTACCAAAATTTCTATAACATCAGTACTTTAATCAAATGCTTTCTTTGTATCCCTAGGGGTATGTGGTAGGCAGGTCAGTATTCCACCATATGAGTAAAGAGAGTTTTTTCATTTCTTCTTCCTCTTCCTAAGACAAGATCTCCCTAGGTAGCATAAGCTGGCCTCAAATTTATAATCCTCCAGCTTCTGCCTCCAAAACTGGGATTATAGGCATATGTGCACCTCTATGCCTGATAGAAAGATATCTTTGTTTCTCTGACATTGTGTACAAGGGCTGTTGTCAGGGAGACCACTGCCATTGTATACTGCACCTCCCCCAAGTTTACGTTGATAATGAAGCACTATGAAAACCCACGAAACAACTCTGGAGGATATTATCCCTGAAAATGGTCTTTTCACATAAAAGATTTCTTTAGTTCCCCTCGACTACTCTAGGATATTCTCTTCTTCTTATAGGAATGAAATTGATGTAATGATACCCTTCCTTTTTTTTTTTTTTTTTTTTTCAGGTACTACTGGAGTGGTCCCTGGCAGCAGTATCTCGCCTGGAATTTTTAACACAGGTGAGTCAATGAGAAATGTGTGTCATGATGTCTTGTGTGTGGCTAGCTCTGGACCAGTGCCATACTATACTTTTTGTGACTTTCTATTAGTTCTCACTACCTTCTCTCTGCTCATTTTGTGAAGCTACAACTTCCATTGAAGGAAGCATAACCAGTGAAAGTGGAATTGGCGATTCTTGAGTGCCCACCAATTTATATTTTGCCTTATTTTTTGCATAGACATTTGTTAGATAAAGCTTATACTGTGGGTGCCAAAAGAATGTATGCACATTTTAAGAGATGTTACCTATGTATTACTTTTTGAAGTTGAGTCGAATTATGGTAGCCATGTGTAGTATGATGTTCTGGATTACATTTCTACTATCACATCAGAACAAGCTTACAATACATTCTTAAAACATCAAAATGGAAAGCTTGTGTCCCAAGATGTGTATACATTTTTGGAACCCTCTATATTTGTGAAAATCATGTCATTTCTTCTGGAGACAACCCTCACACATAATTCTGAAGAGCCTGAATCCAGATTTTCCTTTTTGACATTCAGGCCATTGCTCTAGTGTCATAGGGAGATAGTACATAGCCAAACAATCATATTTAGAGGAGCAGAGATGATGGAAGTAATTTTAGAGGTTTAGGTTTATCATATGTTGGATTTCAGATTTTATCAATTAATTGAATACATTTGATTGAATTGACATAAAAACTGTGTCTATTTCTTGTCGTTAGGAGCCAGCACTGGCACTACCAAGAGGCCAGGCTCTGGAAGTGAAACAGGTAGATATGAGAAAGGCTGTAAGACCTTTGACATTTAGCACTAGGGTAGTAAACAGTCAAGGGGGGACCATGTGCTAATGTGTATACTGTGACTTTGGATTAAAACATGGGGGATGCATATCATGACAAATTGTCACAAGAAGGACCTTCTGATGCTTTTGAGTCATTGTTGGCCATGTTCTCAGGATGATGAATGCATCATTACTTTGATATTCTCATATTATCCCCCTCCCCCCACCCTTTCTCTCTCTCTCTTTCTCCCTCTCTCTCTCACTTTGGGTACCACTGATATAGTCTCTGGCACAAGAGTTGCTTCTGGAAGTTCCTCCACAGGTAAATTAATGACTGAAAGAATAGAGAGAGGTTACATCTCCTCCTCTCAGACACATATTCCTGCCTGGAGATGCCACCAAACTTTCCTCAGTTATATAATTCTTCTGAATTTACTTCTCCTCTTCTTTCACTTAGAGGCCACAACTTCTTTAAGAAGTGGTGGAACCACAGAGGATGGAGTTAAAATAGGTGAGCACTAACAGTCAAATTATTTTTCTCTTCCTCTTAGAGTAATTTTGTTGGTGAAAATGAATTTAATGGAAATTTTACTGAATTTCTCTTTGAGTACAAAATTACCCCACATGAATTAGTGTTTTTGTATTTAGAATACAATGGCACAATAGAAACCATGTTTTATGACTTAAGGCAAGAAAGCTCCTTTTAGCTCACTGGAGAAATCCATAAATTTATTCTAAACCAAATGCTAATTTTAGGTAAGAGGGGGTTCATAAATTGATTTTCTCCTTTTGTAATTTCAGTTACTACTGGGATCACTACTGCCACGACCATTGCCCCTGGGAGTTCTAGCACACGTGAGTCATGAAGCAGTTGGAGAAATTTGCCTCTGTGAACTTCAGAGGACCTGATGCCTCTCATAGGGGTATTTCATAAAGGAACACTGCTCCACATTTTTCCAAATAACTGCATTCCTCACCACTTTCTCCCATTTCTTCTCAGAGGCTACAACTTCTCCAGAAGTCAGAGCCAGTACGGGGGTTAGAATGGCAACTGGTAAGTGAGTTGCTCTTTCAGCGTTTTGAATTCTCAGCAATTCTGAGTTTGTTGATGACAATGAATGAGAGATTGGCTGAAACAGGGTTCTGTACTTCATTTAAAGAGGGAAAATGTCAAGTTAATTGGGCTTGGACCTTGGTTCTCCATACCACTTTTCTCTGTAGAGCAGCCTTTTGGATAGTTATGTTAGTTTCCGTCCTTTACAATCCTTTATCCATCTTGCTTTTGTAGGTACTACAGGAACTGTAGGTTCAGCTAGAATTTTGAGGAACTCCAAAAATTCCAGTCCTGGAGAGTTGAGATTTTTAATTCACCCATTCGGACTTCTCTTGAGCTATAAAACTCATTGTCATGAGTTTATTCTCATGAATAAAGTCCTGACAAATTAAAACATTTTAAATTCATTCCCTCAAGCAATCTCCACAGCAGAACTAGGGAGTCAAGTTAAAGGAAGTAAAACAGAGGAAAAGCACTTTCCAAATTATTAAACCGTAGCAAAACACTCCAAATGAGAGTTTTGCCAAATATTGGCTTGGGAAGTGAGAAGGTTTGTGAGAAAATGGTGTTTACTTCTCTTTGAATAAAGAGGCCCCTTTATTGCTTATAACAAATACGTGAATTTGTTCAAATTCATGCTATTCTCAGGGAAAAAAAAACATTCCTATGCTTTCTCAGTCTCTTTCTCCATGTCCCTATCTATAGTTCAATCTTATTTTCATTTCCTTTTGAAATTCCCCTGGAGTAACTTCTTTCATTAAAACTGTTGCTGGAAATTCCAACATGGATTAATCAAAGTTATCAAAGAAAGGTCTCTATTAGTATGTCAGTCAAAACACTGTCTTCTATAGTATATCTTCTGTTATTATACAAAATATTTTCTACATTTCCAAATTATTTAAAATTACCTTAGAATTTTCTTTTTGGCACCCTGAAGCTACAACCTCAGTACTGAGCAGTAACCCCACCACGAGTGGAATACAAACAGGTAACTCATTGAACTGCAGATTTTGGGGATTTCACAGATTGCTAGTGGGAGTTTGCTTCTGACAGGAGATGACAAAACTTTTCATTAGAAAAGTTGTTTGAGTCAATTGAGGTTGGTCATATTAGTGTTCAATGTCATTAGCTTCATCTCTGTTAGGACATAGCCAGAAGTAAATGCCCTAATGATGATAGGAATCTTTTTAGGTAAAATATTTCCATTACCATCATATCAGATAAAATCACAGTAACCAAGAAGTTTATAATCCAGGTAAATAAAGATAACTGATGTAAACTTAGGGTATTTGGCGGGGTGTGGGGGGGTGTCTCACATTAATATTTTCTGCTTACGCAATAAAAGTGATCAAAGAAAAGAGTATTTTCTCTATTCTATTAAAAAGCATGGGAGTATAAAATAGTCTGGAATTTTTAGGAAATTATTATAATGTATTATTGTGGAGTACAACCGTTGAGAGAGCATCACAAAGGAGGATGCTTGGGAGGTTTTTAGAGATTCTAGATAGCAAAGTTGTGATGGATATATCCTGAAAGAAGGGAAGAAAAAGAGACCAGGCATCAATTCTGTATATAGAGAATATAATATAAGGCTCTGTTAGTCACATTAAAAACTTAAAACTTGATTCTATAAGGAATGAAGACCAGTTGCAACCTTTTAAGCAGGTTGGTTATGATGCCCAGATTATGTTTTTCTGGTTGATTAACTAGGCACACTTTTCTGTCCACTTGTCATGCTGTGTGGGCTTGCGAGTTGCTGTGATGCTGAAAGCTATGCCACTGGTATTTCAGATACCATCTGGGCCACCCACAGTGGACAGGTTTCAGCTGAGCTTCCAGACTAAAACAGACTAGGGATAAGGACCCGGCAGCCCATTCCCCAAATAATTATCCATTGAAAACCCTATGAATAGCAGAGAAGCCCTATCAAATATAGTGGTGGAAAATGAGCCCCCCAGGTTGGAAGACATTCAAGAAAAAATTGAGGAAGAGTTGCCGCTTTGAGTTGACCTTAATGATGGGAATGAGGTAAAGCGTGTGGGATCTCCTTTTGCTGATGTGTCATGACTCAAAATTATAAACATAGTGACCGCAACATTGGGCTCAAGCATGGAGATCTTGTGCACAGCACACTGTATGGTAATGTTTCATTCTGTTGTGCATAGGGTTGCTATGAGTTGGATCTGACTGGATGACACCCAACAAGAACAACTAGTCATAGGTAGAAGATTAATATTAAAGAGAGTAAGAGGCTAAGGAAGTCATGTCATCCAGTTCAAACTCTGTTAGAAGTGAAAGATGATTAGGGACTGAGTTATGTGGGAAGCAGGGGCAGGAGTGGGAAATGTTTAGTACACCATGCATGGTGACTCGTACCTGTAATCCCAGCAATGCAGGAGGATCGTGTTTGAGGCAGCCTGCATAACTTATCGAGACCTGATCTCAAAAAATAAGAAATGGGCTGAGGATGCAGCTCAGTGGTAGAGAACTTGCAAAGTATATGTGAGGCCCTGGGTTCAACACCCCATATACCTCAAAAATAAATACATAAATGAAATCAATTAGTGTGGTTGAGAGGATAAAGGAGAGAAGTTTCAACAAGTCCAAGTTTATGGTTTGGGTGCTTGAGTAGATGACTAATGGTGCATTCTACTAAATTTGGGAATCTACTTGAGGACTAAAAAAATTGATAGAGAATACAGTGGGATTAGATTGAGAGTTTGAATAGAATTGCTCTGTGGTAATGATAGCTAGAAAAACTGGTGAGAGTTGATGGAACTCAGAACACAGGCCTGTACTGAGACAGAGACTTGTCAGTTCTTTGCTTACAAACGATACTAGAAACTATCCAAAATAAACTCATCAGTACCCATAATCACATAGTGAGAATACAAAGTGTTCCTTGGGCTCACCGGTATGTAAAGAGTGGGAAAGTGAAAAAGAGCCTGAGAAGGGGAAGGGTTTTGTTTCAGGAGGTGCCAAAGTGTTTGCCTCACCCTAATAGAGTACTGGACCGCTGGGATGCATGGTCCTATACCAGGAAGCCCTACTGCTTCTGATTTAGGGATTCAAAATCTCAAACAGAATCAACTAGAATTTTCTGAGGATATGTATTTTTGTGTGTGCATAAGATTTTTTAAAGAGAAGTTAGCTTGAGAACAATAAAACTTTGGAAATAAATGGAAGAAATTATATTGCAAGAACTAAAATATCAAACAATATCCATTGTTTAATCTCCCTAAGTAACCAGTGATTTGGCTCAGTTGGTAGAGCACTGTGCTGCAGTCTCTGAGGTCCTGAGTTCAATTCCCAGCACCACAAAAATGGGAGAAGGACCTGGCAATCCACTCCCAAGGCAATCCCGAAACAGTCAGCCATTGAAAACCCTATGAGGGTTGCTATGAGTCGGATACCGACTCGATGGCACCTAACAACAACAACAACAACAAGTAACCAGTATGATTGCAGGGAGTCAAGGTAACAGAAGCAAAACAGAGGTGTATGGGAAATTTAAAAAGGTGAGGAGGGGAAGGGTTCTTATTTCCATGACAGTAACTCTGGAACAGAAGGACCTCAGATGACTACAGTTTAACCACAAGGAGTATAACAGAACAGGGAAGAACACATTCTTTTATCTTTTGGGAAAGAGTCCTGGAGAAGGAACAGAGTGTTTCACAGCAATGCATGGATTAGTCCTAACCCACAATCTCCAATGAGAAAGAAATTGGTCACATTACCCCCATTCTTTCTCTCTCCTACCTCAGTTTCCATTGGAACAAGCTCTGGAAGGACAACCTCCCCTGGAGGTCTCCAAACAGGTAAGACAGGTATTACCACATTCTTTCAAATGGCTCTAGGGACTAGATCACAAGCTGACCTGTCATTTTCATGTTTACAAACTCTCCATCTTCTCAAGTTTTCCTCCTTTGTTGCCACAGAGGCTACAACTTTTAAGGAAGGTGCTGGAACCACCAGAGTAGGAACTTCATCAGGTAAGTTTTTCCAGATTTTGGATTCTCAGTGATTTTTCATTAACAGACAAATCATGAATGAAAACGAAGTAGGCTGAAAAGTGGTTGCTGTTCCTTCAGTAACAGATCATGTGGCTAACCTAGATTTTTCCTAGAGGACATATTGTAGGTATTCTGTAGATACATCCTTTCTTTACTCCCTTTGTTTTTTCAGGCAATGCCCCAGGATCAGCGGCAGTCACTGGTAGCCAAGGAAGTGAGTAGAGATCACTACAAGGGAAGCAAGAACTTTTGCAAATTAAGCCTGTATCATGACTTTAGACACGTTGTTTTTGTTTCTCCTCCCTTGGAGAGACGGAGTCAAGTCCCTGGAAGTAAATCCTGTGCATATAAGAAATTTTTTCTCTCAGAGTACACATAAATCCAACTCTAGAGACTTGTGTCCTTTCTCTCTCATGCTTCCTCTGAACATGCATTCATGAGAAAGGGCATTGGAAAACATGCCAGGCTTACCAGCTAGTGCAAAAAAAAATTCTATTACTTCAGAGAAACAGGAGAACTTGTCAATGCCATACTCCTCAGGATGAGAATGGCTTTATGAAGCTCGTCCTCCCTTCTTACAGACACCACTGGCATGTCCCCTAGAACAACACTTATTCCTGAAAGTTCCTTCACAGGTAAGCAAATATTTAATAAGTGGCTCTAAATATCTAAGCCTAGGGAAACAAATCCCTTGTCCAGAATTGACTATTGTAGTCTTACCTCATACTTCTTTGCCTTTTTTAAGGTTAAATGAGTATTAAGGGCTTAAACCTGAATTCTCTTTATTGACTTCTAGTCTTTGCTTTGGGACTGGGGTTTAGCTCAGTTAGTAGAGTGCCATGCTGCACTCTCTGAGGCCCTTGGTTTGATCCCCAGACTGCAAAAATGGGGAAAGCATCTGGCAATCCACTCCCAAAGCAATCCCGAAGCAATCAGCCATTGAAAACCCAAGAGAGTAGCTGTGAGTTGCACCCAACTCTACGGCACCTAACACCAACAACAACAGTCTTTGATTGAACACAGGAGAATGTCTGGGGTGGGGACCATAGATAAATGCCTGGGAACTAGGGGAGAATCTCAGTAGGGAGTTTACTTTTCTTGGCTACCTAAAGTCTTATTCTGTTTCTGGAGCTCAAACCAGAATCCCCAGGTGAGAGTGTGAAGGCTCACAGGGCACAGTGCACAGGGAGAAGTAGAATCTGACATCCAGTTGTCATTCCCCAAGCAGACAAAAGTCCACAAGGCATCATGTGCCCAGTGGGATATTTTTTAGTGATTCACAAACATGCACTGTGGGCTGGCTAGAACACTGGCCCAGATCTCATCTATTTCCTTTCTCTTCCTGATATTACCCTCTGAGCATAGAAATCAAAGTTGGGTGTGATAGAAAATATCCCTTATGTGCATTTGCAACTATGACAGTGACATCAAACAGAATCACTGGAATCTCAGGAAGTTCCAACCCAGGTAATAGAAATGACCAATTCAGAGACTCAACATTGAGACAGGCTCAACATTATTCTATCATTAACACCAGTGTTTCAGAGAACCAATATATATTCCTATGAATGAATATCAAACTTCAAAATTAAAGGAAAGATTATATCAGATGGAGCCAAAAAGACACAGATGATTCATTCAGGATGATTGCAGTAGGGGTCAAAATCATTACAACAGGGAGGAGGGATTGAACTCAACTCTGCGACACTAAAAGGCAAGAGAGTTTAAAGTGCTGGACTGTGCTAGTGGAAAATTACTGGAGGCCCTTCGGGGAGAGGCTTATATATGTGATTAGGACATCTATGTTTTATAATTGGCTGGCACTTAATGTAGGCAAAGTTAGGCTCCTACCCTTTCATAGAGACTGGGAGACCAAGGGGATAGAGATAGAACTCTTTTATTTCGACAAGATCTCACTATGATTATAATGTAGGCTAGCTTCAAAGTAGTGATCCTCTTGTGTTCTGGGATTACAGACATCTCCCACTACACTTGGCCATCTTTCTTGATAATTACATTTCAAAGGGGTGTCTCCCATGTCCTTGAGAAAGATATCCATGAGTTATAAAACTGGCAAGACACTGAGAGAAGACTAAAATCTCAAAGGGGCAGGGAAAGAATTTATAGTTGCAAGTTTTCTAAAGAAAATGAGCTAAGGAAAGGGAGGATGGGGCCCCCACTAGGAAGAAATCTGAGGACAACATTACACCATCTTAGTTAATGCTGATGTTTTCTCATTTTCTTACTCTTACAACTTGTCTATTTCCAAACTAATATAAGAGAACCACAACACCAAATTACATGAAGTAAAAAAGTTAAGTGTGAAAAACCTTTTGCCATTTAGAGGAAGGAGATCTAGAAGTGAAAACTGTATCCAGGTTGTAGGAACACATTCAGTTCACCTCTATGCATGAGGAGTTGCTGAGATGGGGACCTCTTAGTGCCTCAATGGCAGAGGCCTGAGCTAGCATTAGTGCTTTGAGGCTCTTGTGCCATGTGGAGGCATCTTAGGGACATGATCTTCAAAGAGCAGAAAAGTGCAATGCTTCTCCCTTGCTCATTTTAGGCACCTCCAGGGAAGCATCTGAAAGGATTACCACCGGTGAGTCAAACCCACAGAAGTAAATAAACTTTCCTGGAGGCATCTCACAGGACAGGGTGGCCTATCTGAATGGATCCCTTTCTCTAGTCCCCATGCACTCACTCCTTTTGTTCCTCTGTTAGCAATCATCCCTTCCACAGAAGTCAAAGAAACATCAGGAACTGGAGCACAAACAGGTGAATGTTGACAATACCACCTCTTTGATCAGTGTAGCTTTGACTGTACATAAGGAGCTGAGTTTGGAGGAGAGGGAAGGTGGAAAAGAAGCATATGTTTGAAGTTCAACTATGACAATCTTTTTCCTCTGGAATTTTATGTTTAGGCTTTCATCCTAAAGACTAGTTCAAGCAGCTTGAGATTTCTGAGAAGGGCATGAGATAGGTGCTAGTCCTGGACACCTCTGTATTTATTTCCTTTTGCAGGTTCTACCTCAATTGCAGCTGGGGTCACAACACACCCACCCATCTCCCAGCCAGGTAAAATGAAAAGACCCAAATGAACTACAATGAGTTCCCTATTCCATGTGAGGTAGTCTCTGCTTGTGAATCTGTGCCATCATTTGAAAGCACAGACACACACAGACTTGATATGCACTCATGTAATTCTGATTTAAAGATCGCAATGCCATCATTCCCCCCCCCCCCATCTCTTTAGAAAGCACTGTATCAGCAACAGGGAGTCAAGAAGCTGAAAATAAAACAGGTCAGTAGGGGGAAAATCCCAACTATGTCATTACTAATTCAACTAGCATTTCTTTAGTACTTAATATTTACCAGACTCTATGTTTTTGTTGTTGTGTTGTTAGGTGCTGTCAAGTCGGTATCCAACTCATAGTGACCCTCATAGGGTTTTCAATGGCTGAACTAGACTCTATAGCATACTTTAAAACCATTAGTAAGCTATAGTACTTGCCATTTTATATTTTTTGTATGAGAAGAGAGATTATTATGGGTGAAGATATTACAGTATATGTAATAGCCCCAAACTGTCATATATTCTTGAATCTATTCTGCACCCTCAACAGTTTTTGTTGTTAGGTGCTTGGAGTCAGGTCCAATGCATAGCAACCCACTGTACAACAGATGGAAAAAAACCTATACTCTTCTATGCCAAGCATTATTGTTAGTGCTTCTCTGCTATTCATAAGGTTTTCCATGGTTGACTATTTCACAAGTCGGCTGCTGGGTCCTTCTCCTAAGCCTACAGCACCTGGTATTATTAGGAGGTCTCCCATTCAAGTAATAACTGGGTCCGACCCTGCTTAGCTTCTGAGATCTGATGAGATGGGATACCAGGGTGGCACAGCAGATTTCGAGGACCAAAAAACCAAATGTGGGTTAGAACCTGCCAACCAGAGAGCTCAGTGGCTCTCTTGCATGAATCCAATCTGCACACAAATTAATCATAATTAAGACCTATCTTAGCCAATCTTAACAAAGAATTTGGGTGATTAAATGTTTCTAATTTTCACATCTTTAACTCATTAATTGTTTGGTAGCTGTTGGTATTGGAACCACATTAGTACTGAAGGAATTAAACATAGGAATTCTGAAGTCTTTAAATATTCTGTTATTACTAGGCCAGCCATATTTTTTTTCTTCTGGTAGATAGAATTAAAAATATTAATTTGATTTTTAGCAGTTTTGAAATAGGGTATGACATTTATGAATGGGTTAACCAAAATCTATGATGTGTGGATGCTGAAAAGGATATATACATCTGACTAGATTAAAGCATTGAATGGGGGTGGAGCTACAACAAAATGGAAGTAATTCAAAGAGATAAAAGTTCTTAAAAGATTAAAACAAGGAAAATAATAATTATTTCCCTTTACCTGAGTTATCCTTTTTCCTTACTTTTTCCCAAGATCTTTTTTTTTTTTCTTTCTCTTTTTCTTTTTTGGTACTGGGGGGGTTGAATCCAGGACCTTGCACCTCACATTTACACACTTTGCAAGTGCTAGACCACTAAGCTACACCCCAGCCCTTTGTTTTTTTTTTAAAAAAAAACTTTTTAAAAAACAGTCTCGCTAAGCCACACAGACTGCCTGTGGTCTCAAACTTGCAATCCTCCTGCCTCTGCCTCCGAAATCACTGGGATTATAGGCATGTGGTACTCTGCCTGGTTTCCAAGAAAATTTTGAAAAGAAGTTTTGCTTGATGCTTTCTCATTTTAATTCTCGTATTTTTTCCTAATAAAACTTGAGGTCTAAAGGAAACACTCTGTAGTGGTGGGAGCTCAATGTCATGTGGAGAAGAAAGGGAGGTGGATGAGACTGTAAAACTGGCTACATAGCCAGGTTTTTCAGTAGTAGAATAATGAATTAGATAATTCAACTTACCCCAATGCTATAACACTATTTCAGTAACTTCAGAGACTAATGGATTTTCTATTTTTTACACAGGGTGTCCAGCAACACTTCCTCCAGCTCCAGGTAAGGAGTCCTCCATTACAGAGTCATTCTGCAGAAATAGTTCTTATAAGTCATATGTCAGAGGTCATGTCAGTAATATCAGTAGCCATGGAAATGTTGTTAGTAAACTTTAAGTGGATGAATTTAATTTTTATTTAACAAACAAATTCAGCCAAACAAAATATACCTTGTTACTTAGATAAAACATTTATCTACTAGTTCCTTCATATAATATCTTCCTCAAAATATTGATATTGCTCAATTGATAGTGAGCATTTAAAAAACTAAACAATCCCAGCTTTATTTAGGGTTGAATTATAGCAAGAAAAATTCAGATTCACCAGAATTCAGTAATTTTGGAGGACTTTGAGTTCCACTATTCTCAAGATGTGATTTGAAGCCAGAAGAAAATTACTAAAATGTTGTTCTCTAGCATTAGTATTTAGTGGGAGAAGGGATATTTCCAAAGATATACAGGCAATTTACATAGAAGGCAGAAAATTTCACAGAAAAAAGGGAAATATGGAAAATGCACATTGTGTGTCACTTACAGTGTATTTCTGAGGGATCCTTTAGGCTCATTATACAATTGGAATTGGATGGCAGTACGTAGGCTAGTTCAGAGCATGTAAATGAAAGAAGTGAGACACAGGTACAAGGATGGCTTTCAGTCACCATAAGGGAGATATTGGAAACTAGAATAAGGTGATTATTTTATAAGACTAAAGGGGACCATCAAAAGTTTTTAATCAAAGTAATGCTAAGAATTAAGCATTAAGAAAATCACTTTGCCTATGGTATACAGAACTGATTGGATCAGGAAGTAGTCTAAGCTGCTTGAGTTGTTGATAGATCAAAAATAATAAGGTTGTGGAGTCATGTTGTCACAAGTAAACAAGGAAATGGAGGAATTAAACAAAAAGTAAAGCAACAGGATTTTGACAGTAGCTTGGACAACAAATGATGGAAAGGAAGGAATCAAAGTGGTTCCTAAAAGTTAAGCTTGAATGATTCAAAGAATAGTTTGATCCTTAACCACAAAAGTCCATTATCTATTAAATGGAAAGACCTCAGTCCATAGCCCATGAGATTGTCTCTACAAACTTCTAGTTCTACTTCAGAACTAAGTCTAGGAGGGGAAAAAAGAGATAAAGTGAGAGGGAGTAAGGGTAGCTGCTAGTAAAGATAGGAGTTCCCTAGTGCTAAATTTGAAGAAAGGAGAACATTTCCATGAAGGTAAGAGTTAATATAGTCAACAATGGCAAGAAATTCAAAAACCAAGAAAAGGACTTTGCATCTAGTAACTTCTTGTTGTTGTTGTTAGGTGCCGTCGAGTTGGTATCCGACTCATAGCGACCCTCATAGGGTTTTCAATAGCTGAGTGCTTCGGGATTTCCTTGGGAGTGGATTGCCAGGTCCTTCTCCCATTTTTGCAGTGCTGGGAATTGAACTCAGGTCCTCAGAGACTGCAGCGCAGCGCTCTACCCACTGAGCTAAATCCCAGCCCCATCTAGTAACTATAAAATCTTAATGATAAATAGAATTGTTGAAGTAGAAGTAATCTGAACAGCAGCCATAAGATTTACTGATCACTGTTAGGAAAAATTCAAGAATTATCCTTTTCTGGTATAATTGTTATTTATCCTAAAAATAGGACATTCACATACATGTTTTATGGACAGTTTGCTTGAAGTAGGTGGATGTGATTTGTACACCGTGAGGTACCATATAATCCTCCACAATTCTGTGACTCTGAAATCCTAGTGCCAATTATAGTATTGGCCACCTGCTGGTTTTCTATAAATAACAGATGGTTGCATTTTGCCAAATTTAATTAGCATTTATCATTTCATGTTAACAGTTTGTCATGGTCCACTCGGGGAAGAGAAATCTGTAAGTACAGTTTTGCTTTACTTTAATTGAAATTTACTTTCATTCCTGTATTTGTATAGAAGTCTAAACTTGGTTTTTATCTGTAGCCTGGAGACATATGGACATCTAATTGCCATAAATGCTCCTGCACTGATGCAAAGGCTGTAAACTGTGAACCTAAGGAGTGCCCTTCTCTACCCACATGCAAAACTGGAGAGAAGCTTGTTACATTCAAATCTAATGATACCTGCTGTGACATCGGACACTGTGGTGTGTATTCCTAATACATCATTTAAATTGAATATGTCCATTTTTTACACATTCAAGAGATTTTGAGCTAATATATGTCATACACAACACTAGACATATGAATAAAATTAGTACTTCTTAAAACATATCTTCTGAATAAGGAAAACCTAGAATTAATAGTTATGAATATAATCAATGTATTGAAAATAATTTGTGGATTGAAAAGTGATTATGGTATTATGAAGAAAAAAAAGTATCTCATCTATAATTTTTATAAATTGTTTTAAACTGTGTTTATTTTTCAGAACCAAGAACATGTTTATTTAACAATACTGATTATGAGGTAAGGCCTTTTCTCTAAAGTATTTTTATTAATTATATGAATAAATGCAATGATAAGCCACATTAGGAGTCTCTCAGCATATGATATAAAAAATAAGAAACTTTGGTAAAAGACAAAGAATAAGTTCTTTTTTGTCCATACTCTTTTCTAGAGTCAAATGTAGCACTCACCATGGCTCTTTTCAAAGGGTGAAAATACACTTGATCATTAACTACCCAGCAGTGGAACATCTCTACAAAATTTCCCCTGGGTCTTTCCAGATGGAAGAAGACATACTTTGATACATTCAAACCAATGAACAGAGTTAAACTCTAATTATAACCAGATAGGTCAGATGGCCAAACTGTCAGAGATCAAATAAGAAAATCCAAAGAACTAGAACACCACCATGTATATTTAGCCACATAGTATTTTCAGGGCTGGATTTTGACTACTGATTTGACATTTGACAGTAATTTAAGTTTTTATAAAAAGTATCATGAAACCACAAACAGAGGATTCTCTAATTAATACACTTAACCTGGTGTGATACTAAATATTTTTATTTTTATAAGTCTACAATAAAATATTTTGGGCTAGAAAATACAAAAATCAGCCTATGAGAGTTTTACTTTCATAAATCATTTACCACACTCAAATTTCCACCAGGGCTGCTTTTAGTTTTCAAAATTGATCTGACTCGAGAATATATGATAGTATTCAAACATAAATATGGTGTGTAAAGTGCAAAAGGAAAGTTTTCCAATAATTTATATGCAGAACAATTGAGAGTAAAATTTAAGTTTACCAGAAAATTCACCCTATAGCTTGAGGCTCTGAAATAAATATTTCTCAGACTATGTTTCATATGTTGAACACAAGCCAATTGTAACACAATCTAGAGAACTTCACCACCTAGGAATACAAGCAAAGATAGAAGTTAGACATCCTGAGAGACTTGTGATTTGTTCTCATCTGCTAAGCCTATTTGGTGACTTAGATATTTTCCTTCAAATTTAAAACACAACACTTGGTGAACTTCTTGCTTACCATAAAATAACCCTTCTTGGAAATATAATAGAGTAACTGGACATGAGTTTTATTTTGCAGATTGAGACTGTAGACACATTCTATGCTCTCAGTACAGAATTTTGACTTATTCATAAAAGTAGAATTTCAAATGACAGTCTCTTAAATTTTACCCTAATGGCTGACAGTACCTCTGGACAGTCACTAAAAACTGAATTTGGATTAACTGGTTTAACTGTCAACATCAAAAAGAAATCAAGGCAAATAATTTTTCTCCCTGTTTCCCTTCCAGATTGGTGCTTCCTTTGACGACCCCAATAATCCATGCATCTCCTACTCTTGCAACAACACTGGCTTTGTGGCAGTGGTCCAAGACTGCCCACAGCAGACCTGGTGTGCAGAAGTAAGTCACCCTCTCAATTAATGATAGAACAGCAAGGCCACATTTCATGTTAAATACAAACCCAGCCTGTCATCTTTCTCATTTGGAAAAGTTTGCCTTTGGCCAACAGATAGAAATCTCTTGTCTAATCCATAAAAAAATTTATTATATCAAGAGCTAGATGGTTCCAGAAATGTCTACCTTTTAGTAAGAAGCTTTCTTGATATTAATAATATACTTATTTTGCAGTCTCTATAAAATGTGGTGTGATTCTAGAAATAGGTTATTGTAGAAAACATTTTGCTACTTTTTCAAACAAAAAAATCCCCATATCAACACACTTTTTTAAAAGTTTGTGGACTTGGGTTAGTCATTTCCTGTAAAAATACTAAATTTCCACAGTCATCTTCATTTCTATTTCCCCAGAATATTTTTTTAACAAGTGTTCAACTTCATTATTTTTCTCTCTGAAGTTGTAATAGAATTTAAAGTTTGAGATTAGACTTTAGTAGATGTGAAATTAAAACAGTATAAGGTATAGATCTTGGCTATAAGAAGCTTATAATGTCGGGTATCATTGCATGCTTTGCAAGAACTGTACCACTGAGCTGCACCCTCAGCCCAATTTTTTACTTTTTGAGACAGGGTCTCACTAAATTACACAGACTGTCTCTGGTCTCAAACTTGTGATCCTCCTGCCTCTGCCTCTGAGTCACTGGGATTATAGGTGTGCACCACCACACCACCACACCTGGGCTGGGATTTGGCTCAGTTGGTAGAGCGCTGCGCTGCAGTCTCTGAGGTCCCAAGTTCAATTCCTAGCACCACAAAAATGGCAGAAGGACCTGGCAATCCACTCCCAAGGCAATCCTGAAATAGTCAGCCATTGAAAACCCTATGAGGGTCACTGTGAGTCGGATACTGACTTGATGGCACCTAACAACAACAACAACCACACCCGGACAAATATTTTTCACTTAACATGTAAAAATCAAATTATTACCGAGTTCACCTCCTTCATTATTGCTCTGGTTCTGACATCTGCACACTTGTCTGTCTCATTTCCCTCTTTCTATAAGAAATGTTATATTTGTTTATTGAAACAATTGAGAATTTTTTCAGCCTGTTTTTTGTCTTACTCCACAGAAAGACAGAATCTATGATGCAAAAAATTGTTGCTATAAATGTAAGTTAACCTCCATAAATAGAAAAAAAGCTGTTGAAAAAATTTAGCATTTCTCAGAATGACAGATCATTCACAGAAAGTTTAACTCTTGTGTTAAAAATAGTGATGTAACAGCTAAAATATGTAAACTACCAATTGATACTCATACATAGCTTCATACATAGCTTCTTAAATTACTTCTTGTGGATTTCAGCTTTCTTCCCTGTAAAAACCAGTTACAAAGGAAAATTTCCATTTTTGTGAAAAAGATTACCTTGTTCTCCTAACATGAGCAAGTTGTGTTATAAACTTGTATATGAGCATATGGATGGATGATCAGCAATGAGAAAATTCTTGTCAAAAATAATCCGTTATCCTTTCCCCCTCTCTCCTATTTTTTCCTTCCCTTCTTCATCTATGATAGTAATAATAGCAACAGTAAGATAATGTTTGAGTATTAACCAGGTTCCCATGAGTGGGTGCTGAGATGGTTAATCCCCTAATAGCATGGTGAAGCCATTGAGATTACTAACTATTCCCTGTGATTAAGAAAATGGAGGCTTAGCTATTCTTAAAACATTAAACTGCACTTCTGCTGCTGTTATCCACTTTGCTTTAGGTAAGAATGACTGCAGAACTGCTCTAATGAATGTGACTATTAAGTATAATGGTTGCACAAAAAGAATCGAGATGGCAAGATGCATAGGAGAATGCAAAAAGACTGTCAAGTGAGTTTTTCTTTGAATGTGTACCATGCATTAACTTTCTAATCTTGTGGAGGAAATTAAGCTTTTAAAACATTTCATAAGGGAATTTTTGCATGACAGAAATACTAGTTGATGATCAGGACATACTGAAACAATTATATGAAATACTGATATGTGAGAATTGAAACAAACATTTTAGATAGTGATGAGTTATTCTGAGGTAGTTTTCTAAACATGACAAACATGTTTGTGGAAAATATATTCATTTCCCTGCAGGGATTACAGAGGGCACCTAAGTAGGAAAATGCATTTCTTGAATTGTTTTTAAACATGAGTTTTAAATAGCATAATTTTTCCTTAGTGAATAGCTCTACATAATAGTTTTTGGAGAATAGTGATCTGGTATTAAATAGGATATTTAAAATCTTTTTACGCTATAAAATGTTCATTATGAGATTATAAACCGTCCTTTTGGATCTCTTATTTCCTCTGGTCTCATATGCCAGTTGTTACTGATCCACATCAGAAGTTAACCGTGGCAGGAATGCAAGTTCTAGGAAATAATACATTCATTGATTGCAAGTCTTGTTAAATCACTTGTGACATCAATGCTTATGTTCTAATTATGCCCAAAATCACTCTAGAAATATTACTGAATTTGTTCTCTTTTAGGTACAATTATGATCTCTTGCAATTGGAAAATTCATGTCTTTGCTGCCAAGCAGAAAACTACGAGTTCAGAGATATTGCTCTTGACTGCTCTGATGGTAGCACCATCTCTTACAAATACAGGCACACCACGACCTGCTCTTGTATGGACCTGTGCCAACAGTCTATGACAACAGTATCCAGTTAATTCCCATATTACCTGTCAAGTTGAATTTTTTTGTAAAAAAAAAAAAGAGAAACCCTTAAATAGTAAGAATAGCTAACCACTTGTATCTTACTCCAAAAGGGAATATTCCTAATGAGGTCTTTTGTTCTCCTATTGACTGGGTCTGAAAAAATAAATACAACTTTGCAAACATTTAGTGAATATGTGTTATTTGTTTTATGGCAACAAGAAGGAGAAACTAGGTCATGTCAGACTCCTTATATACATTTCCTGTACTATTCACTTCCTAGGCCACTGTCCTATTTTGTTCCCTTCATCCCCTCAACTCAACCTGTAGCCTTTGTTTTCTTTCTCCTTTTCTGTGCCAGTTGCATCACCCCTTTGGTCAAACCCATGATCTCTTCACTGTTCCCTCTTAGGGTCTGACATTTCTACTTTTCCTTTCTTGAAATATTTTTCTAGCTTTTATTATGATATTTTAAATTAATGTTCCTACTTTTGTGGACAGCTTCTGCCAAACTTTTACAGTTTAGTATTCCAGTTGCATTCTTTTCCTCCTGTCTTTTTCTTCAAGGGTGTCTGACAGGTCTCAACACAAATACATGTATTTAGACACAGGATTTCTACCCCCACCTCGTCTCTGAATTCCAGACACATTGATGCCACTTTGAATTTAATATCTCTAACTCGATGTCCTGTGGGTACCACAAACTCACTAAGCAAGACCAAAACCAAGCTAAATATCCTCTCCCTAAGCAAACTCCTCTGTATTGTGTGCGTCAGTAGTATCATTAGCTAACAGAAATTAAGGTTGACTTTTTTAGCCAGTTTTTCAATACCTGAGAAAAACAAAAATGTAAAGATTTTGGCTCATGGTTTCAAAGTTCTGGTTCATGGCTGGCTGGCTCAATTGCTGTGGGCCTGAGGGAAGTCTAAAATATGGCAGAAAAAAGCTGATCAACAAATAGTAGCCAGGAAGTACAGAGAGACAGAATAGGGGTGCAAGACAACATATACTCTTTAAAGGCATGTACTCAGTGATCTACTTCCTCTGACCAGGCCCCACCTCCTTGTTTTCACCACCTTCCAATAATGCTATCAAATTATGAATCTATCAGTAGATTAATCCATTGCTTAGGTCAGAGCCCTCAGGATCTAATCACCTCTCAATGATTGGATCCACTAGCTGGGGACTAAGCCTTCAACACATGAGCCTCTTTCAGGGATACTTCATATCCAAACCATAACATTGACTAACATAGTCATCTTCAGTGCATTCTATTGCTTTAGTGCCTCACACACATATCCAGATGTGCCTTGTATAACATATATACATAACTTGTACAATTAACACTCTTAGTAGAGTGTGGCTCCACACTCTGAGGACCTGGGTTCAGTCCTCAGCACTACAAAAACAGGAGAAGGATGGGACAATCCACTCCCCAAGCAATCTTGAAACAGCCATTGAAAATCCTATGAGAGTCAATATGAGTCAGAGCCAACCATGTGGTACCTAACTACAACAACAATCCCTTTCCCAACACTCAGGCAAATGCAATTTATCATAATCCATTTATGCACTACCCCTCACCTTTCTATATTATTTGAATAGTAAGTTTATCATCAACCACTGTACATCCAGTGGTGGGGAAAAAATGGTTTGGCAGTGTATTGGTAACTGCCACCAAAGATAATGCCATACAGGTGGCTGTTACAGATCTTCTATAGTCAGTCCCAAGGCCTTTGATGTTCCTCCATTTCTGTCACTAGTTCTAGATTTTATTTCCTCTCAGTACATATCATAATTGGTCATTTGGAAAAATATGAAGGGTCTGATCCCTTGCTAATCTGAATGGATGAGGTTGTACATTGTTTCCAATACCTTCTGCATCAGGGAATGGTAAACCATGGAACAAATGTTGTACCTACATTTCAGTCCTGACAGTAGTGGTGGTGGTTGTTGTTAGGTGCTGTCAAGTCAGTATCCGACTCATAGCGACCCTCTGTACAACTGCAAAAACACTATTGTCAGTGCTTCTCTGCTGTTCATAGGGTTTTCAATGGCAGATTGATTTTTGGGAGGGGGTTGCCAGGTCCTTCTCCCAAGACTACAGCTTCTGGTGTTCCCAGGAAATCTCCCATCCAGGTACTAACCAGGCCCAACCCTGCTTAGCTTTCAAGATCTGACAGGATCGGATGCCACAGGGCTACAGCTGCAGGCCCTCACAGTGGTAGCTACTCTATTTTCTCTTGATATCGATCATCTCAGATAATATGACATTCTCTTCTGCTTAGGGAAACTGGCATAGAATACTTAAAACAAAACAAAACAACAACAACAAAAAAAAACAACCAAGTGGCTAGCTGGGATTTCAGAACATGGGAGGTGATGTAAATGCTGATTTCTGGTCCAGCAAGTATGTTAAGTCCTGCCATCAGCATGCTAACCCCCAAGGTGGTATCCTTCAGCGGGAATCAGAGTGAAATGCTCAGCTCTACCATGTAAATAAGGCAAGAACAATCCCTTGATGCTGTATGTACCTGTTGCCTTTTCTCTATTTGGAAATAAATTCATTGGTTGAAAGTGGTGCTGTGCAGTATTTCATGGCAGTGAATACAATAGTCATTAAGCCTATAGATAGCAGTGCTTGTTGAGGCAAACAAGACACAAAAAGTCCATGAAAATCAATAATTGGTTATATAAAAAATACTGTCCTCTTCCCACTATAAAAGGTTCAAAATTGTCTTATTAGGTGGCTCCTAGGACCCCATGATAGTAGCAAAATGGAAGGTGACTCTGTTGTTGGCATCGTGGTACTCAAAAGAATTTCAGTGGAGGAAATTTAGGCTGCTTAACCCAAGCATGACCTCTACCCTTGCCACAATTGCCACTTTATTCATAAATATCATTTAGCGCCAACTAGACAGGACAGGCAAGAAGTGTTATTGATGACTACAAACTATGGTAATTAAAAGTTAAATGTTCATTACCTTCTTCTCCCATCAAATCCCTGGCAGGAAAAATGTGGTAAGCATTCACTTATGTTCAGACCAACGCCTATTCAGGATTACCCACACATTTCCCTAACCCTTCTTGACATCCTACTCCAAATTTTCTCGTCTCAACCTCTGGCTATTTAAACAAATTGTTTTCCACCTCTCAGGATCAGTGTGAATACTAAATTCAGGCCAACCTTCTACCAAGCACAACAGTTAAGTCAATTTTCCTTTATAATTGTTTTACACGGTCACCCTGAGATAGGCTGTAATGCTGCACCACTCACTGTGAGTCTAAGTAATTACTCCCTGTCCTACCCTATTTCCTGTTGCTATAACAAAATACCAGAGATTGGGAAATTAGTAAAGATATTTATTTAGCTTACCATTCTGGATTTAGACAAGTTCAAGATCAAGTGGCTATGGCTAGTGAATGCCCCCTATTGTGTCATAACATGGCACATGGCATCAAATGGTAGGCATATCACAAGGGAGCTTGATACTTTATAACCACTCTTAGAGTAATTAACCTAGTCCTGCAAGAGAACTCACTTCCTATGAGACCTTACCTGCTCCCATCAGTCAATATTAATCCAGTCATGAATGTTCCACCCCTGTAAATCTAAATACCATTAGGCAGCTGCCCTGGGGAATTAAGATTCAACATGAGTTTTGGTGGAGACAAACCGTACTTAAACCATAGCATCCAAAGGAATAATTTCAGAGAAAGGTAGGTGCCATGTAGGTGATAGCATATTGTCAGCAGGAAGAAACCATCTCACAGATGTGGCATGTGCTTTTGAGACTTGAATGGGTTCCATCTGAATATATGACTTCTTATTGATGATGGATTGCTGCTCTGAATGCAAAGTTTCATAGCTAAATACATAAGCTAATGCCAAGTCTAGGATGAGCTCCTTTGGTTCATGGTCATGTCGTATTGCAGTATTGCCAGAAAGCTAGTATTTATTGAGAATAAAAGCTGCTCCAGTCCAGAACATGGGAGTGTGGTTTAGCTCAGTTGATAGAATGCTATTCTGCACTCTGAAGCCTTGAGTTTGATCCCTAGCACTGCAAAAATGGGAGAAGGATGTGGCAGCCCACTCCTGAAACAATCCCAAAATAATCAGCCACTGAAAACACTATGAAGAGCAGAGAAGCACTGACATAGCATTGGCATAGCACGGTGTCAGAGGGTGTTTTTTTCTGTTGTACATATAGTCACCATGAGTCGGACTCGACTCGATGGCACCTAATAACAACCAGAAGGTGGTGTTGCCTTTCTCCAAACTCCTGAAAGCTCTGTTAGAAGTATTAGAACTTATCATTGGTTCCATTTAGTTTTATTTTTCTGCTGTAGATTCTTCTAGAAGCATTGGATATATGCAGATTATGAATTAAAAGTTGAGGTAGCTTTTATTGAAACTTTGATAACTGAACAGCTATTCCTTTTGTCAAAGTGTCTCTAGAATTAGTAGTTGTTAGATCTTCCAGTGAATGGACCTGAGAAAGACATCTACTTAGATTTCTTGATATTTCCAAAACCCAACAGGTCTAGTGTAAGCAAATAAAGTGCAGCAGCCTGTTCATTAATTTGGAGGTGACAGCCCATTATCTCTGAAGTATTAAGGCTTAAATTTATTACAGGAAACCTAAATAACAAAAACTTGAAAGAAATAGAAATTTATCTCTCATCTACAAGACAGGAAATGTAAGCTAGAAGATAAATGGCTGTGCCCTCCTCCACCTTTCTTTTACCTCCTTTTGCTCCTCCTTTCTTTTCTTCTTCTCCTTCCCCCCATTTCCTTTCTGTCCTTCTCCTCTTTCTCCTTCCATTCTCAGTATGAATCTTCCAGCTTCCCTCTTGATGGTCAATGATGGTTCCCTCTTGCTCCTACCATCTTATTCTTACTCCAGTGAACAAGAAAAAAGAATGAGATAAAGGGAATGTGATCTTTCCTTCTAAGGGCATGTCCCAAAAGATGTACACATACTTCTACTAGTACCCATTGGCCAGAATTACAGAGCCACAGCTGCCTATGGAAACACAACTGATAATTCTGAAAGGAAGGTCTGTTGATGATCTGTGATCATTAAGTATCTCTGAAAATAAAGATTTGTCAATTTCATCATCAGAGAGTGCCATTCAGTAGTTTGGAAATCAGGCAGTCAAGTCAATAATTGAAAACAAAGTTCTTCCATTTAGTAGCAGAAACAACCAGAAAAACAGTGGCAATTTGAGTCATCACAAATGAAGATTATCACGAGTGATATTGTGATCCTGAGACTCCCCTTTAGAGACTCCCCTTTAGAAATAAGGTATTTAATTCCTAGCTATTGAGAGTATGAACAGAAGATAGTTTTCAGTTCTCTGCTCCTTAGAGGATTGCCTCAACTGAAGAGAATCACATCTCCCATTGTTAGGTTCCTTTTCTGGGGAAAAAAAGAGTATCCAGTGACTGACAGGAGTTAATAGAAAGGCTTATCCCTGTTATCCCAAATTAAGACTAAGAACTCCCTACAAAGGCTGGCAGCACCTTCCATTAAAGACTAATAATACCTTGACTTCCCCCTCTACCCAAGTTTGCTTTCTTCCTTCTACAAATCTGGGTTCCAAGAGCATTCCATAATAAGCTTGCTGCTGATAAATCTCTACCTGAGAATCTGCTCTAAGGGAACCTGACTTCTGTTGCTAATGGAGATTTAATTTCATTCTATGGGCCTCATTTACTGTTTGTAGCATTCAAGTCTGAGAATTGAATGGGGAAGGATGTAGATGTTAGCTTATTCAAGTCTTTAAAGATTTTGATGGTGGCTTCAAAATGAGCTGTATGTATGAACTATTCTCTGCATTGGTTATTTCTTATCCTCCTGCCCCCACTTTCCTAATATAATAAAAAATAGTTTCCTATATATCAAGGAGATAATTTTTGTGGCCATAAACAAATGATCCTACCATAACATGAGGGAAGGAAAGTTGATTATTAATACTCAAAATCTAAAATTATAATCTCATCACACCTTTAAAACTCAAATTATATTTCTGCCTATTCTAATACCTTTTGCTGCACAGGTAATTCATCCCCCATATTCCCAGTCTTATTACCTGCACATGTACACTTGATAAAATCCTATGAATAGTAAAGAAACACTGACATAGTGCCAGGCATATGTTGGAGAGTGTTTCGTCCTATTGTACATAGGGTCTCTATGAGTTGGACCCAACTCAATGGCACCAAACAACAATTGCTATTATCTCTAAAATTTTTTTCCTTGTTATTCTTCTACAATATACTTTTTTTGAAGGAAGGATGTTTGTATCTCTACACAGTAGCTCTATCCCCAACACCTAGAAGAGGACCTAGCATATAGGAGGTAATCAATAAATATTGTTGAAAATTGAATGATGAAATCTAACAAAGTCAATTAGTTAATCAATTCACTTACCTATCAAACAATTATATTTCCAATAACGTATATACCCTCCAAGTTCTTATTAGAGATTAGAACTAACTGTAACAAATCAATTACAGTAAAAAAAAAAACCCTCTGATTTTATAAAACTATTCATCAAAAGCCTGCAGCTGTACCACTGTGGCACCCAATCCGGTCAGATCTCTGAAGCTAAGCAGGGTCAGGCCTAGTTAGTACTTGAATAGGAGACCACCTGGGAACACCAGGTGCTGTAGGCTTGGGAGAAGGACCCAGTAACCCACTCCCAAAAAACAATCAGCCATTGAAGACCCTCTGAATAGCAGAAAAGCACTGACAATAGTATTTTGCCTAATGTAGGTAGGGTCAATATGAGTTGGACACCGAGTTGACAGTAACAACAATAACAGCAACATTCATGGAAAGTCTACAGTCATAGCACCCTGGAATCTGATCCCACTTGATCTTGGAAGCTAACCAGGGTCAGCCTGGTTAGTCCTTGGATAGGAGACCACTAGGGAATACAAGGTGCTACAGGCTTGGGAGAAGGATCTGGCAATCCACTCCCAAAACAATCCACCATTGAAAACCCTATGAATAGCAGAGAAGCACTGACAATAGGGCTGGGCATGACACAGTGTCAGGGAGTGTTTCATTCTGTTGTACAAAGGGTCACTATGAGTTGGACCCAACTCAACAGCACCTAACAACAACAATTCATGGAAAACCTGCACTCAGCCTGGACATTCTTCATATACTACATTATAGCCTTGGAGTAAATAAAAGAAAGAAAATGATATTGAAGATGGCAGCTGAATAAGATCCTCCAGCAGTCATCTCCCCATAGACACGCCAATTTGAACAGAAATTCACACATAAACTAGCCTCACAAGATTTAGGATAAAACAGTGAGAGACCACACTGCCTAGTTTTAGTATAATAAGAAAAGATGAATTGAAGAAGGAAGGAAAGGGTTGTGTGCATCCTCTTCCCCCTACTGTAAGAACTGTGGAAAGAGATGTCTCTCACTTGGGGGAAGGAGAAAGAATTAAATCAAGGCCTTAGCCTTAAAACCCAGTGCTAGGCTTTCCATAGTGAAACCCAGGGCTAGGCAGAGCTCCATAATTTCTGTTGCTAGGCTTAGAATCCATGGACTGAGCCACTGAACAGTGTCAGTCAGGTGGCGGAGGGACTGCCTCTACCACAACTCCTCCAACTTCAGGCAGGTGCAAGACTCTACCTACTAGGGAACAGGGTATGAGAACTAACACGAGACTTTGCCTCAGAGTTCAGTGCCTTGTCTGATTGGTGAGAACCAGCACCATGCAGAGCTTGCAGATGGAGCCTAACGACCTATTCAGCATCAGGCAGAATCCTGCATGCTGGTGGGACAGACTTGCATTCTAGCTTGCATCATTGCCAGCATGGGAGTGGGCCTGGGTCATTCTGAGACCATGTAGGTCCCTGAGGCTGAGTTGCGGGTTCAACCCAGTTTAGTTTCAGCTTTGGTGGCCAGGGGCCTGTCTCCACTACCTACCCCAACTTGGGAAGCGTAACTCAAGGAGCTCATAGATGGAGCCCTTAGACCTTCCATGGCATCAGGTATACCTGTGCCCCAATGGGATGGACTCAAGTATCAGCTGGCATCACTACCCACTGCAACATAGCCCTGAGTGCTTCCCTGAGAATGTGCAGGTCTTTGTGGCTAAGACTCAGGTGTGACCAAGTTTAGCATCAGCTCTGGTGGCCAAGGGACTGCTATTAGCAACACTACCTCAATTTCAGGCAAAATAGTGTAGACCCAAACTGTATTTGTGGGGTGAGGGATAAGACAATGTAGTAAACACAGGACTTTGTTTTGGAACTCAGTACCAGGCTAGTGAAACCTAATTTTGGGAAGACCCTTCCAATGCCCATCCTCAGGCCTCCCTGTGGGTGGGGCCTCTGGAATAGCCTTGGTGGCAAGTGGAAATACATGGCCCTACTCTATCAAACTTCTGTTCTGGTAAGCACCATCTGTGGCTGACTGCAAAAGTCTTTGACCATGAATCCATCTAAGCCATAGGCAGGGAAAAGCAGTGTGGGCCTTTGACCTATCCAATGTTGCACTGCTCTTGGTGGGCTGTGATCTCAGAGCTTAGCCATGTTGATGGCCACAGGTGTGATGTAGCCTAAAAGAGTTTCTCCTTGATGATTCTTCCCAAAATGGTGCAGAATACCGCAGTGCCTAACTACAGGCCAGTGACTGTGGAGCAGGTGCCTGGCCATACACTGGCCTGAGAGAGAGGCTATCAGGGACAGACTAATCTTTATAGGTACTTCACTAGGTCATACTAAACAAAATACCAACTGGATATTTGGATTGAACCAGGGCTTGGATTGCCCTCCACTGCTGAAATGGCAAGAAAACACCAATGGGAGACTCCTGGAAAATGTGGACTTAGTGTGCCATCTAGTGCTGAAGAAGTGACTATAGAATGGCAGAGAATAGCAGCCTGTTTAGAATTTCTGGAAAGGAAGGTGTGTCATTCAGAGAAACATAAAGAGATGGAAGAAAATAAAAACAGTCAAATGGAAATACTTGAACTAGGGCTACATTCAGCAAAATTCAAAACATAATGGAAAATATCTATAGTAGGAAAGATCAAGTAGAAGAAAGAATTGTTGTTGTGAGGTGCCCTCAAGTCAGTATCCAACTCATAGCAATCCTCATAGGGTTTTTTCAATGGCTGACTGTTTCGAGATTGCCTTGGGAGTGGATTGCCGGGCCCTTCTACCACTTTTTGCGGTGATGGGAATTGAACTCGGGTCCTCAGAGACTGCAGCACAGCACTCTACCAACTGAACTAAATCCCAGCCCAAAGAAAGAATTAGTGAGTTCAAATATAGCCTATATGAAAATTCCCATTTAGAGAAGAAAAAGAAAGAAAAAAGAATGAAGAAGTTATAGGAACTTTGGGGAAATATTGAAAGAGCAAACATTGGATTATGGAAGATGAAGAAAGGCTTGAGAATGTCAAAGAACTGACAACAGAAAACTACTCAAACCTAGGGAAGGATACAAACATACAAGTGCAGGAAGGTCAAAGTTCCCCAGTCAGATTTAAATCAACACAGTCTATGCCATGGCATCTCATAGTTGAGTTCGTAAAGATGAGAGACAGAAGATTCTCAAGGCTGCAAGAGGAAAGACACAAATAACACATAGGGCATTCCAATTCACTTCACAGTGGCTATCTCATCATAAACCTTACAGACCAGGAGAAATTGCCCTGAAAGTTACACAGCACTGAAGGGGTGGGGGAATTCCACGCCCCCCCTTCCAAAGAGGGCATGGAACCAAGGACATCATTGCTGAGGTCAGACAGATATTAGCCAAAAGCAAAGAATAACAGAATAATGTCTGTCTTTATTTTATTGACTATGCAAAGGCATTTGACTATGTGGATCATAACAAATTATGAATAACATTGCAAAGAATGGAAATATCAGAGTACTTAATTGTACTCATGAGGAATCTGTACATGGACCAGGAGGCATGCATTCAAACAGAACAAGGAAACACTGCCTGATTTGAAGTTGAGAAAGTTGTGTGTCAGGGCTATATTCTTTCACCATACCTCTTCAATCTCTATGCTGAGCAAATAATCTGAGAAGTTGAACTTTATGAAGAAGAATATGGCATCAGGATTGGAGGAAGACTTACTAACAACCTGCGTTTTGCAGATGACACAACTCTGCTTGCTAACAGTGAAGAAGATTTGAAACATTTACTGATAAAGATCAACGAACATGGCCTTCACTATGGATTGTGACTCAATATCAACAAAACAACAATTCTTACAACTGGGTCAATAAGTAACTTCATGATAAATTGAGAAAAAAATGGAGTTTGTCCAGGATTTTGCTTTGTTTGGTTCTACAATCAACACTTGTGGAAGCAGCAGTCAAGAAATCAAAAGATGCATTGCATTGGGAAGAGCTGTTGCAAGAGATCTCTTTAAAGTACTGAAAAGTAAAGATGTCACTTTGAAGACAAATGTGCACCTGACTCATATCATGGTATTTTCAGTCGCATCATATGCTTATGAAAGCTGGACATTGAATAAGGGAGAAAGAGGAATAATTGATGCTTTTGAACTATGGTTCTGGAGATGAATATGAATATACCACGGATTTCCAAAAGAACCAACAGATCTGTCCTAGAAGAAGTCAGCCAGAGCTCTCCTTGGAAGCAAAGATTGCTAGACTGTGTCTTACATATTTTGGACATGTAGTCAGGAGGGACCAATCCTTGGAGAAGGACATCATGTTTGTGAGAATGGCAGGTCACCAAAAAAATGAACCCCCCACTAGATGGATTGACACGGTGTCTGCAACAATAGACTTAAACATAGTAAGATCATGTGCCTGTCACAGAATTGGGGAATATTTCATTTGGTTGTACATAGGGTCACTAAGAGTTGGACCTGACTCAATGGCACCTAACAACAATACACTGCTGGTGGGAAGTCATATTGGTGCAACCTCTATGGAAATCAATATGGAAGTTCCTCAAAAAGCTACAAGTGGACCCAGCTATCCCCCTCCTGGGGGATATATCTAAAGGAATATATATCTCCTAAATTCTGGGGATATATCTGAAGGAATCTAAGTCAATACCATAGAGATAACTGCTAACCCACATTTATTGCAGCATCACTCATAATAGTCAAGATATGGAATCAACCTAAGTGTCCATCAACAGATGTGAGGAAATAGTGATATTTATGCACCATGGAATTTTATTCATCCATAAAAAAGGACAAAACTATGCCATCTGCTGCAAATGGTTGGAACTAGAGATCACCATTTTAAGTGAGACAAGCCAGACCCAGAAAGATATTTTCTTTCGTATGTGGATGTTAGACTTCAATGTGTATTCATTATTGAAACATATAAGTCATGAAAATAGAAGGGACCTAGCTAGGGAAAGATAGTGGACTAAATAAAAGGAGAAGGGGGCAAGAAGAAAAGGTAATAGGAGGAAAGAAAGGAAATATCATGTATTTTGCCCTTAAAACAAAAATTGGGATGTACATATATAGCTAGATATTCTCACATAAAAAGATATTCTGAAAGTAGAAGGGAAACCGTTGGTGGGGAGGGAGAGGATGGGATGGAGGGTTATGAGATTGTAAGAGGGCAGTGAACATGAGCAGTGTACAATGAAATGTATGTATGGAATGTCATAATGAGACCCATTAAGTTGTACATTAAAAATTATCAATAAAAATTTTTTAAAAAAATCAAAAAACAGAAAACAAAAAATAGTGAAGTCACAGAACCAGCTCCCCCAACTCAAACTATTGTAAGAAAACTGGGCCTATTTCTACATGGGTCCTTTCTAGCTTCCACAGAGGCAGTAGAACATCAGTGTGTGGGCTCTAGAGTCCTCTATTAGAATCCCAGCTTTACCACTCACTGACTTGAGGGCCTTGAGTGGTAACTTAACTGTTATGGGCCTCCATTTCTTCATCTGTAAATGTGGGAGGGATACAAAAATCTTTATGAGCATTATGGGTTGGGTTATGTCCACTCAAAATTCATATGTGGAAACTCCAATTCTCAATGCCTTAGAATGCAGCCTTATTTGGAAACAAGATTGTTGCAAATGTAATTGGTTAGGATGAGGTAATACCGCAGTAGTGTGGGCCCCTAACCCAATAAAAGAAAAAAAAAAGACTCTAAAAGCACAGGAAACAAAAGCAAATACACACAAATAAGATTATACCAACCTAAAAAGCTTCTTCACAGCAAAGGGATCAATCAACAGCATAAAGAGACAACCTACAGAATGGGAGAAAATATTTTCAAAGCATGCATCTGATAAGTGGTTGATATGCAGAATATACAAGGAATTCCAAAAACTCAACAAAAGCTGGGCACTGTGGTACATGCCTGTAATCCCAGAAACTTGGGAGACTGAGGCAGGAAGATCTCACCTCTGAGGCTAGAGGCAGCCTATGCAACTGGGAGTGGTGGCACATGCCTGTAATCCCAGTGGCTTGGGAGGCAGAGGAAGGCAGATCGCAAGTTCCAGACCAGAGGCAGACTGTGTAATTTAGGGAGACTCTGTCTCAAAAAGTTAAAAAAAAAAAAAAAATGGAGGCAGCAGCTTAGTGGTCCAGCACTTGCAAAGCATGCAAGCACAATGCCCTGGGTTCAACCCTCCAAAACCTCAACAACAAAAACTCGAATTACCCAATTACAAATGCACAATAGGCCTCATTAGGCATTTCTCATGAAAACTAATGCAAATGGTCAATGGCTATAGGAAAAAATACTCTACATTATGAACCATCAGGGAATTGTGAATCTAAATCACTCTTTTGAGAGAGAGATCACCTCACTCCAGGAAGAATGGCTTTTATCAAAAAGACAAAAGATAACAATTTCTGGCAAGGATGTGGAGAAGTAGGAAATCATGTACCCTGTTGGTAGAAATGTAAATTAGTATAGCCATTATGGAACATATTTGGAGGTTCTTCAAAAAGAATTAAAACTGTAATAAAACCCATCAATCCAACTACTGGCTACATATTCAAAGAAAATGAAATCGGTATGTTGAAGTGCTCCCGTGTTCATTGCAGCACTATTCACAATAGCCCAGAAATAGAAACAACTTAATTGTCCTTCAACTGATCAATGAGTAAAGAAAATGTAGTATACATATACACAATGGAATACTATCCAGCGATTAAAAAGAAAAACTGACATCTGTGACAGCATGGATGGAAATGGAGATAATTATGTTAAGCAAAATAAGCCAGACACAGAAAGTAAGTTACCACATGGTCTCCCTCATATGTGGAACACATAAAAATAATAGTGGTTACCTGAGCCCAGGGAGATTGGAGGGGTGGGATATGGGGGAAGTTTCATTAAGGGGTACTAAGTTAGGTAAGAATAAGAAGTTCTGTTGTGCTATTGCAGAGGAGGATAAATATTGATAACATGTATGAGCTATACATTTCAAAAAGAAAGGATTTTGAATATTTTCACCTTAAGCAAATGATTAATATTTGAAGAGAGAGCTGTTTAACTTGATATAAACATTACACAATGTATGCATACATCAAAACATTACATGGTACTTCAGTAATACATAGTATTTTCATGTTTCTATTTACCAGTTAAATAAATTTTAAAAATTGCCAGATGGTGAGGGTAAATAATGTGCTGGAGGAGATAGATATGTCTAACTTGATATAAATATTACATAATATATACATGTATCAAAGCATTACATAGTACTCCACAAATATATAATTTTTATGCTTTTATATATCAGTTAAAATACCTTCAATAATAAAAGAAATTAAAAAATTATGCCAAGTAATATCATTTTTAACTAGAACTGTACAATAGAGAGCAGTTAAAAATGCAGGCTCTGGAGCCAGATTTCGTTGGTTAAATTATTAGCTCTCCTGCACCCAATCCTAAACTATTTAGACTGATTTTTAAAATACCATATTCATTGAAACATAAATCTTCACTAGGCATAGTGGTGCATGCCTGTAACCCCAATTGCAGTGACTCAGGAGGTGGAGGCAGGAGGAGTGAAAGTTCAAAGCCAGAGGGAGACCTTGACTCAAAACAAAACATAAAAAATGGACTGGAAGGTGCAGCCCAGTAGTAGAACACTTGTGAAGTATGTGCAAAACAGAAAGATAGAAAGAAAGACAAAAAGAGGAAAAAATAAAAAAAGGAAAAATAGAAATGTAACTTTTATACCATAAATTCTCCCCCTTTCTAGCATACAGGTCAGAGGGCCAGCTAAGATTTGGTGGACTACTTGCAGACACGCTTTAACTGCAGAAGAAAATAGAGTTAGGGACAGACACCAAGGTTTCTACTCAGAAAGGAGGAATATTGGAGGGTAGTTTTAAATAGTGCAAAAAGGACTGAGTGATGACTCCAGATCAAAAGTTGAAAACAAAACAACTGAGAAGTCCTCAAAACTGGGGGGGGGGGGAGGGATGCCACTTCAGAGTCTCCCTCCCAGGGCAAGCAACTGCAAGAGATACAGGCTCTCCTGTATCCACTTGGAGGAGGTGGGGCATGGATCCTGACACGGGAGGGGACAGGAACAAAAATAAAAACAACTACTGGAGACTAATTCCCAGACCAGATTGCTTCAACTGATACAGACAGGATTCTCTGTGAGAGGTATTGCAGGAAACAGGAGCAGATGTCTGGCAGAGCCAGCCTCCACAGGGAAATACCTACACCCATACAGGTAATTGGGACTTCTCCTGAAAGGTGGAGAGGGCTAGTGAAAATCCAAGACTGACCTCGGAAAGAGTGCTGCAGGGAAACAATGTAGAGGGGTAAAAAGGGAGAGTAAAAACACAAAGATGCAACTATATGAATATATGGAAAAAGGAAAAATGGAAAGAATACAAATCAATGAGAGTATAACACACAGTTGCATATGATTCACATTACATACTAATTAAAATTCCTACTTTTTCTTTTCTTCTTTAGTTCATACTGTTCTATAAAATACATAAGGTGATGAATGTGTAAGCAAACTGATTTAACAATTTGCATAATAGATATATCAACATGACATTGCTCTGTACTCCACTAACATTAATTTTAAAAAAAGGAAAAAAGATACTGGTTCTCTCATCAAAACAAGAGGCGCATTTTAAAGCACAACATATACACATTTGTGATCAATCTTGAAGTATTTTTATATTTGTTTAAAATAAACAGTGTGACCTTTGAAAAAAAAAAAAAAAGTGCTGCAGGAACACGCAGCCAAAGCCCACTGGCGGACCAGTACAACCCAGAGTGGAGAGACTAAGGGACACCATTTTTTTCCACCCCTCCCATCAGCCAAGGGCAATTAAGGAGCTGTGGTCTTAATTTTCAGTGGTCATCCTTGAACTTAACCATGGGGCATTCAGACAAGAGAGGGAAGTCTACAGGTACTAGAGGTCCGAGAAGTTCCAGTGGACATAGAGAGTGCTCTGGAGTACAAACATTTCATTAAACAATCCTGGAGGTGAGCTGCCGGAATTCCTTAGAATTTGGGAACTGTGGAGTTTATCTTAAGAAATTGGAACCCCCATGAGGCTTATCTTTGATGAGGGCACTCTGCAGAGTAGCAAAATCCAAGTAGCAGCTGTGCAAAATCAGAGGCAGTGTGCAATGCTGGAGGGAGTGGCCAACCAGGGCACTACACCTGGGGTTGGGGATCCTGACTGTGTAAGTCAGAGGGACCAGAGTTGATCACTTCACCAATGGGTAGAGGGATCTGAAATGAACACACTCTGAGATCTGAACTGCTTCAGAGGTGGGAAGGAAAGACTGGGATCACTTTTTGACAATATCCAGAAAGAAGGCAGAAGTCCTAAGGAACTGAGTGACTGCCACATAGTCTAAATTAATCAATGCCAATTGATCAGTTCTGGACTGTTTGTTTCTTCTGTGTGCATTGGGTGATTCTGGTTTATTTTTTGTTTGTGTGTTTTTATTATTGTTAGTATTACTGTTATCTTTGTTGTTATTGTTTCAGGGTTTTTTTTTTTTAATTCTGTGTAGGCATCTAATGAGTTGGTTAATTCCAAGGGTCTCTTGCTAGCTTTCCCCAACACTACTTTACCTCTCCCTCCAGGTCCACAGATTTTGCAACCTTTTATTACCAACCTCACTAATCATAATTTCCAACTAATAATTGGTTTAGGGTATACTAATCAATATCCCTAAATTTATTTGTCAAAATAAAATAGGACTTATACCCATGCATTGGCTAGACTTTGCACCCAGACCAAGCAATGGGAAAGGCTCAACACAAAAATACAAGATACATGAAAAATCCAGATGAGTGGGAACCCCTAATGGATAAAAGCACTTCAATAACTGATTTTAAAGTAACCCAAATTTTAGAGATGCCTGAAAAAGAATTTACAAATATGCTTATAAATATGTTGAAAGACCTCAGACATGCCACCAAACAGATGAGAGCAATTAAAACACTGGACAAAAAGTATCTAATTTAGAAAAAAATCAGCAAAGAAATTGAGATCCTGAAGGAGAATTAAATATAAACGCTAGAATTACTACTAAATAAAGTAAATCAACTCAAAATTACAGTAGAATCTTTAGTATCTAGACTGGACGAAGCTGAAAACAGGATTTCCGATACTGAACAAAAAGTTGAAGATCTTATCTATTTAGATGACTAGAAAGAAAGATGAGGCACTGTGATAAATATTTTCAAGTGGTCTTTGATTAAGTAAAGAAACACAATCTATAAATTTAGGAGGTTCCTGAAGGAGCTGAAAATAACAATAAAAGGATAGGAAATTTTTTCAATAAAACAATACTTGAAAACTTCCCAAAACTAAGGGAGGAAATAGATACTTATACCACAAAAGCATCCAGAATGCCAAACAGAGTAGCCGAGAACAGATCCTCTCATAGCACATTATAATTGGAGTGCTAAATCTAGAGAACAAAGAAACTATTTAAGAGCTGCAAGAGAGAAACACCAAATTACAAAGGCAAACCCATCAGAATAACTGGTGAATTCTCAACAACTTTAAAAGCAAGGAAAGCATGGTCAGACATCATTCAAGCCTTGCAAAAGAATAACTGCCAACCAAGATTACATAACCCAGCAAAGCCTTCTTTCAAAATAGATGGAAAGTTCAAGACATCGCATGATATTGACAAGTTTGAGCAATTCATGACCGCCAAGCCAGCATTACAGAAGATCCTACATGTAATTCCACATACAGGGAAAGTAAGACAATCTCAAAGGCAAGATCAAAGGAATGAATAATAGATATGAGGTGCATTCATGAACACTTGAGGTGAAATATGAATCAAAAAATAGAAACAAAAACCAAAATGATGCAGAAAACCCAGGGCCTGATGGGTTCAGAGCTGAATTCTATCAAACCTTCAAGAAGAATTAACACCTATTCTCCTCAAATTATTTCATAAAATAGAAAAGGAAGGGATACTTCCAAACTCATTCTATGAAACCAGTATCACCCTGATACCAAAACTAGATAAGGACACTTCAAAGAAAGAACTATGGACCAGTTTCACTGATGAACACTGATGCAAAAATTCTCCATGGAATTCTGGCAAACCAAATTCCATAACAATTAAACAAGATCATACACCATGATCAGGTGGGCTTCATTCCACAGATGCAAGATTGATTCAATATACAAAAATCAATATAACTCAACATATCAAGAGGCTTGAAGATAGAAATCATATGATCATCCCAACTGACACTGAGAAGGTATTTGACAAAGTGTAACATCCTTTCATGATACAAGTCCTAAAGAAACTGGGCGTAGTAGGAGGGTATCTCAACTTCATTTAGGCCATTTATGACAAACTTATAGCCAACATCATATTAAATGGGGAAAAATTGAAACCATACCCTCTAAGATCAGGAAATAGACAAGGATGTGCACTCTCTCCTCTCTTATTCAATATTGTGATTAAAGTCCTAGCCAGAGTAATCAGGCAAGAGAATAAAATTAAAGGAATACAGATAGGGAAAGAAGAGGTCAAATTATCCTTATTCATAAATGACATGATCCTCTACCTAAAGAACCCTAAAATTTCCACTAGAAGACTCTTAGAGCTAATTAGCTGTTTCAGCAAAATGGCAGGAAACAAAATTAACAGTCTAAAATCAGTAGCCTTCCTTTACAGCAATAGTGAACAGAAAGAAGGCAATCAAGACAGCAATCTCATTCATAATAGCCCACCAAAAAGTTGCATATTTAGTAATCAATCTAACCAAAGACCCTAAAGATCTCTACAAGGAAAACTTCAGAACATTAAAGAAATAGCAGAAGATACGAAAAGATGGAAGTATCTTCCTTGTTCATGGATTAGGAGAAATGATATTGTGGAAATGGCTATACTACCAAAAGTGATTTATAGGTTTAATGCAATCCCCATCAAAATTCCAGTGATAGACTTTGCAGAAATAGAAAAAACAACCCTAAAATTCATATGGAAACAAAAGAGCACATATAGTCAAAATAATCGTAAACAATACAGTGCAGGAGAGATCACAATACCTGACTTTAAACTATACTAAATGGCCATAGTGGGAAAACAGCTTGGTACTGGCACAAAAATAGGTCTGAAGATCAATGGGACAGAATTGAAGACCCAGAGATATACCCATTCAACTGCAGCCACCTAATCTTTGACGAAGGGGCTAAGGACATTTACTGAAGAAAAGGTAGCCTCTTCAATAAATGGTATGGGGAAAATTGGATATCCATTTGCAGAAAACTGAAAATAGACCCATGTCTCTCAATCTAGTCTGCAGCCATAGCACCCTAGCATCTGATCGTGCCTGATCTTGGAAACTAAGCAGGGTTGACGTGGTTAGTCCTTGGATGGGAGATCACCTAAAAATACCTGGTGCTGTAGACTAGGGAGAAGGATTGGGAAATCGACTCCTGAAACAATCTGCCATTGAATGAATAGCAGAGAAGTACTGACAATAGTGCCAGGCATGGCACAGTGTCAGGGAGTGTTTCATCCTGTTGTACCTTGGGTCACCATGAGTTGAACCTGACTCTATGACACCTAACAACAACAGCAACTCTCAATCTATATGACAGTCAACTCAAAATAGATTAGAGACCTTAACACAAAACTAGAAACCTTAAAACTACTAGAAAAAAAGATAGGGAATGCACTCCAACACACAGGCATAGGAAAGTACTTCCTTAACTCAACTCCAGTTGCCCAGGAAACTGCATCAAGTATCAACAGGTGGGGTTACATAAAACTAAAAAGCTTTTGTACAGCAAAGGAAACAATTAACAGAGTAAAGGGAGAGCCCACAGAATGGGAGAAAATCTTTGCCTTCCACACATCTACCAGAGAACTAATTTCTAGTATAAACAAAGAACTTAAGAAAGTAAACATCAAAATAACAAATAACTGAGTATATAAGAGGGCAATGGAAGTGAATCAACAGTTCTCAAATGAAGAAGTATTTGGATAGCCAATAAACACATGAAAAAATGCTCAGTATTCCTAGCCAACAGGGAAATGCAAATCAAAACAACACTGAGATTCCTTGTTACTCCAGTAAGAATGGCCAATATTAACAAAATAATTAATAACATATGTTGGTGAGGAAGCAGAGAAAAAGGAACAATTTTATAGTGTCAATAGGGTTGTAAATTAGTTCAACCACTTTGGAAATCAATATGGAGGTACCTTGGAAAACTAATAATAGAACTGCCATAAAACCCAGCTATACCACTCTTGGGAATATATGCATAGGAGGATAGGTTATCATATCACAGGGACACCTTCATTTGCATATTTAATGCAGTACTCATCACAGTTACAATGATATGGAATCAACCACTATGTCCATCAACAGAGGAGTGGGTTGAAAAATTGTGGTATATATACACATAATGGAATATTACTCAGCAATAAAGAAGAATGAAATTATGTTATTTGCAGAAAAGTGGATGGAACTGAAAAACATCTTAAGCAAATTAACCCCGTCCCAAAAAAGAGAAATAACATATGTTCTCACTCATATGTGTGAGCTAAATCTAACTTAAAAAATCTCTATATATGTAGATATATAAAAAATGAACAATCATACTTATCTAAAAGGGAAAATATAAGCAGGTTAGTAAGAAAGTGGGAAGGGATCAGCAGGTGGGAGGGGAGGTTGGGGAAGGGAAGAAGGGAAAAGGAACATAGACAGAGGGGTAAATGTTGTCCTTAGGTGCCGTCGAGTCGTGTCCGACTCATAGCGACCCTCGTAGGGTTTTCAATGGCTGACTGTTTCGGGATTGCCTTGGGAGTGGATTGCCAGGTCCTTCTCCTGTTTTTGCGGTGCTGGGAATTGAACTCGGGACCTCAGAGACTGCAGCGCAGCGCTCTACCGACTGAGCTAAATCCCAGCCCAGAGGGGTAAATAGGGAGACAAAAATCTCAAAATATATGATGCAACTTTATTACTACATGGGAATAAGGGAAAGGAGAAAAATCAATGACACTACAACTCATAACTGCATATGACTTGTATTACCTATTATAGTTCCTACTTTTTATTTCATTTCTTTTCTTATTTATACTGTTCTGAAAAATATATAAGATAATGAATGTGTAAGAAAGAGTGATTTAATCGTTGCAAAATGGATATAACAAATGACTTATTACTCTGTACACCAAGAACACTTATAAAAAAATAAATAAATAAGCCAGGCACAGTGGCGCACATCTGTAATCCCAGCAACTCAGGAGGTGGAGGAAGGAGGATTGAAAGTTCGAGACCAGAGGTAGACTTCGTGATTTAGCAAGACCCTGTCTCAAAAAAGTTAAAAAAAAAAAAATGGGTGGAGGGTGCAGCTCAATGGTACAGCATGCAAGTGCAAGGCCTTGGGTTCAACCTCCAGTACCCCCCGCCAAAAAAAAAAGAGAAAAAAGAAAGTATACAGTTCATAGGTTTTTGCATATTTACAAGGTTGTGCAACTTTTTTTTTTTTTTTGGCAGTATGGAGTTGAACCCAGGGCCTCGCACTTGCATGCTTTGCAAGTGCTGTGCCACTGAGCTGCACCCCCAGCCCATTATTTTTTTTACTTTTAGAGACATGGTCTCACTAAATTACACAGACTACCTCTGGGCTAAAACTTACAATCCTCCTGCCTCTGCCTCCCAGGCCTCTGGGATTACAGGCATGTACCATGGTGCTCAGTAGTTGTACAACTTTCACCTCTACAGCATTCCACATATTGCTAACTCAAAAACAACAACAACAACAACAAAAAAACCATGCTTATTAGCCACTTCCTTTTCTTCCCTCCTTCAATCATCCCTTGATAACCACTAAACTATATTCTGTTTGTGTGGGTTTGCCAATTATGGATATTTTATATTAATGGAAGTGTATAGTATGTAACCTTTTGCATATGGCTTCCTTCATCATCTTTATTATGTCTCAATATTACAGTCCTTTTTTATGTCTGAATAAAACCATATTCTATATAATTATAATTTTATTGTGTTCCTATAAGTAATATCCTATGGTTCTGTTTTTCAAAGTTGGAGTAATTTGTCTTAAAAATTATTTTTGTCCATTTTGATCTTATTATAATTATCAAATTAAAGGCTCGAGTTTAGCTCAGTTGGTAAAGTGCTGCTCCACACTCTCTGAGGACCTGGTTTCAATCCCCAGCACCACAAAAACATGGAAGGACCTGAAAATCCACTCCTGAAGCAATCCCGAAACAATCAGCCATTGAAAATCCTACGAGGGTTGCTATGAGTCAGACTTAACTGGATAGCACCTAATAACATTTGTTTCAATGGGACATGCGAAAAGGAGACACAAAATACTTCAGCTTTACACGTTTAGCTTGCAGCCATACCACTGTGGCATCCGATCCAGTCAGATCTCAGAAGCTAAGCAAGGTCAGACCTGGTTACTACTTGGTTGGGAGACCACCTGGGAACACCATGTACTATAGGCTAGCGTGAAGGACCCAGCAACCCACTCCCAAAAAAGCAGCCATTGAAAACCCTGCAAAGAGCAGAGAAGCACTGACAATAGTGTTTCGCCATATGTAGGGTCGCTATGAGTCAGCTACCGAGTCAACAGCACTAACAATAAGACAATACCACCAAATTAAAATTACAAATTATAATTTGTTATTATCAAAAGCTAATTTCTCTTTCAACTATATGTAGAAATCCAAACTTGCCAGTAAAGGAATTCCAAATCCTTTACTGTATAAAAGAAAGTAATGGAGCAATACCATCCCTTTATTCATCTGTCCTCTTACCCAGAGACAAAAAACACCACTTAACACATAGTGTGGGGATAAGGATAAAATGAGGTTCTTGGTATTTGGGAATTCCTGTGAAAATCTTAAATCACATATAATGAGTTTCATGGCTATTCTCAGTGCATTCCATACTTTTCTTTTCTTTTTTCTTTTTACATCTTTACATGTTTGGTTAACATGTACTAATTCTGCATATTAATGAGGTTCATTGGGATATTTCACTGCTCATTTATAGAATGCACTGATCAAATCCAGGCTCCCTTTATCTATCCTCTGTCGCACCCCTTCCCAAGCCCTGGTAATGATAATTACATCCAGCATTTTCTGGTTCCCAGCCTCTCTCTACCCTCCCCAGGGCTGGAGATATCTATCTCCAGCCACAGCCTCTGTGGTCACTAGGGTAATAGTGCCTTAGGGATCAGGGATTAAGCAACTCCCACTCAACTTTCTGCATCTTTGTTGCTATCTTGGTGCTGACATAGTTCTTTAGCTCTGATAGCTGAGATTTCATCTTATTCTTGAGGTCTGAGCTCATCCTGTTTCTCCAAATTTTAGCTCATGCTTTGTTTTCCTAGGATCTGAATCTGTTCCTTGGCAACCCAACAAATAGCACCATTTTAGTAATGAAGTTTGGCCTTCCTATAGTAGTATTTCTTCTCTCTCCCTCTGCCCACTTCCTATTTTTCTTCTCTTTTCAGGTCTTGGATTATGCTAGTATTTGCTAGCAATTGTTTCCTCTTCTATCTGTTCTCTGCCTTGATTTCCAAATATATTTTGCCTCTATTAGGTAATGGCTTAGAAAACATTTCTCCAAGAGTATTCTGTTGCTCATGGCAATAGCTCCTTGTCATAGAATGCCTAGGGACTTCGTTTAAATTATAGATTATCTACAGACGTTGAAAGAGCCACCATATACCTTGATTTGTATAGGGCTAAAGTGTCTTGTGACAAAGAACATGATACTGCCACTAAGGGCATCAGTCATGAAATGCCCTATCTTTCTGTGCAGGTTGACTATATTCAATATTGACCTCTTAATGATGCCAGAATCTTTATGAAGCACTTGCTATTCATTTTTATGAAAATCATGAGACAGACACATGACTAAGGAACAATGGCATAGGCTGTAATCTTCCCCTAAACTCTTAACTAGACTTGTCATGGTGGTATTTATGCAATATTCCCTTTTCCTTAGATGGGGATAGAAGTCAGGTAGTGCATCACTGTAGCAGAGAAACTGACCAGACGTATGGGGGAAGAGATTTACAGGAGGATCAATGTCAGAGGATCAGCTCATAATGGTGGTTGGACAGGAAAGGCAGTGGCAGAGGGAAGAGCCTGTGGTATCTGACCTCATGGCATGGTGGATCAGAAGCAGAGACTGACGGGAACTGGGACTGTAAGTAAAACTCCTCCAAAGGCCCACCCCCAGGGAGCTGCTTCTGTGTAGTTAAGATCCCACTCCCAAAGTTCCATAGCTGCTCAGGGCAGTGCCACCAACGGGGGACAAAGCATTCAAATACATGACCTTTGGTAGACTTTAGACCACAGCACTCTATCCTTGGCCCTCAAAGGTCATGGCCATCGCATAATGCAAAATGCATTTAGTCCAACATTAAAAGTCGCCAAAGTTAATAGTCTCAACTATGTTCAAAAGTCCAACTCCAAAATCTCTACTGAGACTCGAGGCAAAGTTATCAGTAGCCCCCTGTGAAAGAAAATTAGTTTACATACTTCCAAATACAAGGGCACAGAGTAAGCATTCTCATTCAAAAATAGAGGAATAAGATCAAAGAAAGGAAAGATCAGTCCATGCTGTTAGGTGCCTTTGAGTCATGTCCAACTCATAGCAACTCTCATAGTGTTTTCAGTGGCTGATTGTTTCCAGATTGCCTCAGGAGTGGATTTCCATGTCCTTTTCCCATTTTTGCAGTGCTGGGAATCAAACCTGAGACCTCAGAGACTGCAGAGCAGGGCTCTACCAACTAAGCTAAATCCCAGCCAACCCACAAGTCCAATATGCTCCCAGACACACAAACTCTGTTGATTCATGTCTGACATCTGGCATCACTGGGGCTTGAACAGACTTGGGCAGCTCTGCCCCATATCCCTGCCATTTGTAGTACATGGCCCTTATAGACTGGCTCCATTTCTTGTGAGCAGTTTCCCTCAGCAGATATTTCACATTGTTGGCGTATCCAACATCTTGGGTTCTCCATTGCTGCTTAGGTTTCACCCTCAAAGCTTCACACCGCAGCCCTTCAGGGGATCTTTGTGTGGCACCAGACTCTGATACACCTTCTCTGGCTTTGCATGTTATCTTCTGGAACCTTGGTGGCAGCCTCCATAACCCCTTAACGCTTGTATTCTTCATGCCTGCAAAACCAGCATCATGTGGATGTCACCAAGGGTTGCTGTTAGCTCAAGAGGTAGCTTCACCCATTTGAACCATGGCTATAACAGCAGCCTCTGCATGCCTAGACCAAGAAACCATTTCCCTAAGTTGTTCCCTTGCAGCAGGGCATCCTGGAAGCATTTGCTTTAAAACACTCGCCTTTCACACTCTGGATCCCTAGAAGGATGGGGTTAGCCCAACTCCTTTCATCCCCTGAGGGGATTTTTTGTCCCAGCAAAAAGTTCAAAGCTTCCTTTTACTGCAGCTTATCTTTAAAAATTAAAGCCTCCTTACCTAAACCAGCTGTGCCCATAGAACCTTAGGAAAACCATAGCTTTCCTCCCTTTAAACTGTACTTTTTATTTCCAGTGCTGGGGGTTGAACCCAGAGCGTCATGCTTACATAATTTTGGACCACTGAGCTGCACCACCCCCAGCCCCCCCCCCTTTTTTTTTTTTTTTACTTTTTGAGACAGGGTCTCGCTGAGTTACACAGACTGCCTCTTGTCTTGAACTTGCGATCCTCCTGCCTCCACCTCCCAAGATGCTGGGATTATAGGCATGGGCCACTGTGCTCAGCTCTAAACTGTACAGTTTTTAGATCTTCCTGTGGTTACTTTTGCTCCAATTTTTTCCTTCATAAATCTGGGTAAAAGCAACAATCAGCAACCATGTCATATCCCCTATATCTTGTGATTCTATTCCTGCCAAGTAAATTAATTAATCACTTTTGAATTCAGCCTCACTCAAATCTTTAGGACATAGCTAAGCCACTGATTGGGCTAGGATTTAGCTCAGTTGTTAGAGCACCCCTCTGCAGTCTCTGATGTCCTGAGTTAGATTCCCAGCACCGCAAAAATGGGAGAAGGCCGTGGCAGTCCACTCCTGAGGTAATCTCGAATAAATCAACCATTGAAAACCCTATGAGGGTCACTATGAATTGGACAAGACATCACCTAGCAACAACAGCAAGCCACTGATAAACACCTTGCTAGGATATAACTTGAATTGCCTCTGGTCCAGTTCCCAATATAGTCTTCATTTTTTCTGATTTCATCTGGATTTCTATCATCTGTGGCATTCTGGTCTTCCACTCACTCACCAAAACCACCTCTCAAAGCTCTGCTTATAGGCATTCCAGGACTTCTCTTATCCACATCTCTAAACTCCTCCAAACTCCTTCTGCAAACAAGTCCCAATGGCCTAAGACCCACATGATTAGGTTTCTGCACACCAATGTCCACATTCTCTAGTACCAATTTTCTGTATTAGTGAGGTGGTGTATCACTGTGACAGAGAACCCAACTGAAGCAAACTTTATGGATATAGGGATTAATTAGGGGCTTACATTTAGAGGATCAGTTCATAATGGTGGTGGAGCAGATGTGGCCGGGGCAGGCAGTATGCCCTTGGCAGAAGAGCTCATGAGCATGGAAGATCAGAGGCAGAGAGTGAACAGAACTGGGGCTGTGGGTAAAAAACCTTCAAAGGCTCTAGAAAGCTAGAATTCTGCCTTCTATAGAATTTTGCCTCCTAAAGTTCTACAACCTCTCAGGATAACATCACCAGCTGGGGAATAAGCATTTAAACATATGATCTTTGGAGGACATTTAGATCCAAACTGTAACATCAGGCAAAGAGAAAAAAATGTTTTTTTGTCTTCAAATTTTAAAAAATATATTAACTGGACTTAACACCAAATCTCTGGCCAATTAAGACATGAATGCCTCAGAAAAAAGAAACAGATGGAGTTCAGGGAAGTACTGCCTCCATATTTGTATAGGTATCTAATGTTTTGGATAGTATCTATGTTATCCACCCGGTGTTAAAAATAGAATGGACATTTTAGTTGTCTTCACTTACTTTTATAATTGATAAGTTATCTAAAAACATTAACATTAATGTTTCATACTCAATTTAGTTTAGGATTTATCTGCTGTCTTATTTTGTTTATCAAGTCATGTCCAGCTTGTAATGCAATCTTGTACACTACGTAACAGACTCCATATTAATTCTTTCAATATATACTTACTGAACAGCTACCATTCTTGGCCATGGAAATATAGGATGAAATATTCATGCTTATAATCATATAATACACAATGTAATGTACAATATATAATAATGACATATCATGAATATATTGATTCATAAGCAGATAAGATTCCTTATACAGAGTTTACATCTAATTGAATGGGAGAATAGCAGGAATTAGTTAAGTATTATTAAGAACCTTGAGCATAATGAAACATTAAGATAGAGTTTCAAAGCATAACCATTTGGGTATCTGGCAAAGATACACATGTGCTAGTGATATTTACTCCACATAAGGTCTCTCAGAGACTTGAAAACAAGAACAATTCTTATATTTAAAGATTAATGTGAGAAACATTTCAGTAGAAGAAACGGCAGAAGCACAGTTCCTAAAATAGGATCAGAAGGACGGCCAGTGCACTATAGGAAGACTGATGTGATTATGCCAAAAAAAAGAAGTCTAGGGATTGACAGTAGAGGGCACAAAGAGCAGTTAGTTTGATGTTATTGTAAATAAAATTAGTAACTGCTGAATGGCACCAAAGAAGAATGGCATGTTTTAATTTATATTTTTTAAGGCAGACTGATGCATAGACAGAGTTTGTAGGCAGCAAAAATGGAAGTAGATTATTGCAAGTATCCACATAAGTAATAGCAGTGGTTTAGTCTCGTGTAGGGTGGCATATTGCAAAATGGCCACAAATTTCACTCATCTCTTTATATACCACCTTTGCAACATGGCCTTATCATTTTTCCCATGAAGAAATGGAATCTGCTTCTCCAGTCATTGAATCTGGGTCTGGACTGGTGACTTGCTGCAGAAAGACAGGCAGAGACTTAAAAAGAGAACTACCCTATTGTAGTTTTTGCCATCCTGATCCTGGGAAACTTTCCACCACCATGTGAGCAAATCCAGACTGGCATCCTTGAAGATGAGCAATCACATGAGGTGTTCCAGATAACCAAGATACCCCAAGTGAAGCCTCAAATGTATAAACAAGATGACACTAAACAATTCAGCCCTGGCTGAGCCTACAAACATCACAAAAATAATAACGCTTTGGTATTTTAAGCTACTAAGTTTTGGAGTATCTTTTTTTTTTCTTTAATGCAGCAAAAGCCAACTAGTAGCAGTGGCAGTAGTAGTAGTTAGTGACAATGAAAAGTAGTAAATACAATACAATTTGGTGGTAGGTATGTAGAGCTGCTAATAGTTTAGATAGAGAGTAAGAGAATGAATGTAAACTTATTAGGTTTTCAGTATCATTTATTATGACAAATTAGTCATTTGTAGGGATATGGTAGGCCACTTAACAAATTTACCCATAATGCCAACAATATAAAATGTGAAATGCTCCTAATTTACATAATGTTTACTTCTTCCCATTATGTTTCTATAGAAAGACATATCTAAGAAAAATTAACAGATGAAGAGATGCCTGTACAAATAAAAAATCAACTCATTGGTTAAAAACTTCATATTTTTTTTTCATTTTAACTGGAAGCATCATTATGAACTTGATATTTAATTTCTTATTCTCTGTATATATAAATACATGTGTGTATCTCTAGGTATGTATGTATATATAGAAAACTTACATGTTGTTGTTAGGTAGGTGTTGTTAGGTGCCATGGAGTTGAATCTGGTCCAACTCATAGAGGTCCTCATGGGGTTTTCAATGGCTGATTGTTTCAGGATTGCTTCAGGAGTGGATCGCCACATCCTTCTAGCTCAGTTGGTAGAGTTCTGCACTGCACTATCTAAGGACCCAGTTCAATCCCCAGCACCGAAAAATGGGAGAAGGATGTGGCAATCCACTCCTGAAGCAATCCTGAAAACAGCCATTGAAAACCCCATAACGGTCACTATGAGTTGGACCTGACTCAATGGCACCTAATAACAACTTGTATATAGGTATTATATTGAGAAATCATATATAGGTATATGTGTGTGTGTATACACACACACACACACACACACACACACACACACACACACACACGGCTGGGATTTAGCTCAGTTGGTAGAACACCGCTCTCCAGTCTCCGAGGTCCCGAGTTTGATTCCCAGCACCACAAAAACAGGAGAAGGATGTGGCAACCCACTCCCGAGGCAATCCCAAAACAATCAGCCATTGAAAACCCTATGACGGTCGCTATGAGTCAGACATGACTCAACGGCACCTAACAACAACAACAACATATGTGTATGTGTGTGTGTGTGTGTGTGTGTGTGTGTGTAAGTATACATATTTATATGTTCCAACCTTTGTCCACTCAGTTATATAAAAGCTATATCAACTAGCAGAATCAAATACCTCTTGGAAAGGGGTTCCTAACCTCCAGGCCACAGACTGTTGTTGGCCTGTGGCCTGCTAGGAACTGGGCTATACAGCAGGAAGTGAGCAGCAGAAGAGCAAGTGAAACTTTACGTGTATTTACACCCACTCCGCATCCCCTCCATTACCACCTGAGCTCTGTCTTCTGTTAGATCAGCACATCTCCCTCTTCACCTCCACACACCATCTGTGGAAAATTTGTGTTCCACAAAACTGGTCCCTGGTGCCAAAAATGTTAAGGATTACTACTCTAGGGTACAGATTTTTATACCAAATACCATTTTCCACTCAAAGAAAGTGTCTGCTTCCTCCTCCAGGCAGTACAAGAAAAATCTAAGGTATCTTGTCATCCTTAAAGGCAAGTGAAGTATCAAAACCTCTTACAATCATGTGAAAAAGACATGCCAAAAGTCACCTTGAAAAGGCTCATACTAGTCAAAGAGAGACCAGTTTGAGCATCAAAACAATAATTATATAAATGCATTGAAACTCAAATGCACATACAGAAGGACCCCATTAATTCATAGTGATAGTGAAAGGAAAATAAAGCTCATTAACCATTTTAGGATAGTGATGTTAATTTTTTTTTTAAGTTAAGACACCATCAGGCTGAAACAACTCTAGTGTCTTGACTCCTGCATAAGGAAAATGAAGTCAAATGTAAACAATATATTGAAATACAAGCATTATCAACTGGAAACTGCCAACTAACTTCTAAGTAGAGATTTTCAGCTGGATCATACCCAAATAAGGCAAACACCTAGTTGTAGTTAACTTTTTTAGGGCTGGGGATCAAGCCCAGGGCCTCACACATGCTAGGCAAGCACTCTTCCAGTAAGCTGCATCCCCAACCCAAATAATTTGTTTTCTTTGCTTCCATATTCACTCTGCAAAAGTCTACTGCCTTTGCTGCTGAAGCAGAGCTCTCTAAATCTTCCTGTTTTGAATTCTGTCCAATTCATGACTCCAGTGCTCAAACTCTGTGAAATTTATTTTGTCCAAAATATTTCTTTCAGCACTTAGATCTGAGTTGTTTTCTAGAAATTGACAAGGAGAAAGAATCCATATTTATCCAGCCACTCTTATATGTACAGGTAAGAAACAAAAAATGTTAATGAGAGAAATTTCTTTTCACAGTAACAGGAATAATAAAATTCAAAGATAGCAATTTTTTCCTGGTAATAAAATAATGGAATTAGGCAGTGATCATCAATGGCTATTTAAACTATCATGTAAAACAATTGATAATTAGTTTTCAAAGGCTGACATCTTTTGGTCCTCCTCCTGGTCGCCCTCCTGGCAGTAATCTCACTGATAGTAGAGAAGACAGAAATTAATGTTTGGTGATATAATAGACAGGAACAGTATCCTTACAAACTGTTCTTGTCATAAATATTACACCTGCATGCAATCATGCATCTAAATTTAACTACCAATTATAGGAACATTCTAAATGACCTACAGAGTCAAAACAAGGATTGATATAGAGTCAAAACAAAAATTAACTTTTTTTTTTTTTGGTGGTACTGGGGGTTGAACACAGGGCCTCATGCTTGCATGATTTTGCAAGTACTGTACCACTGAGATGCACCCTGAGCCCTTTTTTTTTTTTTTTTTTTTTTTTACTTTTTGAGACAGGATCCCACTAAATTACATAGAATGCCTCTGGTCTCAAACTTGCATCTTCCTGACTCTGCCTCCTGAGTCTCTGGGATTACAGGTGTGAGCCACAGCACCTGGAAAGAATTAACTCTTAACTGGTATCGGGGGTCAAAATAGAACCCTAGTGGGAGCTGGACATGGGGCACCATAGCACTTTACCTAAGCACACGTACATATATCATGAGGTTCTATATGACCCCAGAACCATGATACCAGTTAAATGTAATTGTGATGGTTAATCTTGATTGCCAACCTGATTGGATTGAGAAGCACTGAGGAGATCTGTAAGCTTACCTCTGGGTGTATCTGTGAGGGATTGGCAGAGAAAAGGAAAACCCACCCTGAATATGCGCAGCATCATCCCATAGGCTAGAGGCCTGGATAGAGTAAACAGGAGGAAAAGGAGAAAATGTGCTAGCACATGCATTCTCTTTCTGCTTCCTGGCCACCATTATACCAGATCCTCTGCTTTACCAGCCATGATGGACTGAAACTTCTGAAATCACAAGCCAAAATAAATTGTTCTTTCCTTAAGCTGTTTTGTCAGGTATTTGTTACCGTGTGGAGAGACTAAGTAATGGCCCACTTTTTTCAGCAAATAAAATTTAAAAGGAGGAGGAAAGGTTATGTATGTTATAAGACTTAAGAATATAAATTGAATGTGATGCATGTGCGTGGTTCGTGTCCTGATTTGGACAAACCAATCATAAGAAGACTTTTTTGAGACAGAAAACTGAACATAGATTGTACATTAAGTCACATGAAGAGGTTGGTATTAATCTCAATGGTGTGATGATGGTTTTATAATTATGCTTTCCTGTTTCATCCTTACCTGTGCAATATGCACTCAGGTACTCATTGGTGAAACAATTTACTTTAAAGTACTCCAGGACAAAAATCAGTGATACTCTCATATGCTCTCTACAATGGCATAGATGGATGCCATATGGTGGATGGCATTTTGCAAAAGAGGTTATCTAGAGACAATGAGGCACAGAGAGGAAAATGTTATGTTTTGACTACACAAACATTTGAGATAAACTTCACTCATATTTCAGAGAAATACCCAAAGTGAGTCTCTTTTCTTTTTATAGGAAAGTTAGAGTAAATTCTTAATATTTCTGTATGCATTCCACACTTTCAAATATTACAGTTGCTACTGGCACACTTGAAGGATTAAATCACCCAACAGGACATGAAATAAGTCCATAAACATGACAGTACAGTGATCTTCACATTGTGATAACAGCCCACAGTGTGAGCAGAGCTTCAGCTGTTATCATATCACCATCCTGATCACCCTTCGGCACTGTGTTCTGTGATTTATTGCCCTGATCATGCCCTCTTATAGATTCATAAGTCAAAAGTTCTTGCATATTTCAATAACAATGAGATCTATTTTTAGTGCCAAGTTGAAAGTTTCATTGTCTGACATTGCCATCATAATATTCATATTCAATTAATTTACACAGGGTAAAAATTGACATTCTACTGATGGGATCTGAGACACACTGTAGTTTGAGGCTCATGATCACATTACTACACCAGTTTTGATAGGTATTTCCAACATATATATCTTGTTGGATCCCCACTTCACCAAGATACTGAAAGTAAATGAACCATGTAACATAGTCAAAGCTCAAGAAATTCTTTGGGAATATCCTATAGGCTATTTATTTTAACATCTGTGATACATTGGAGGCTAATGTCCTATGAAAGCCTAAATTATTTGTGTGTATATGAATCATTAAGTAATTCCTTTTTTGTATTTAAAAAGCTTTATAATCCTATCTTCTTATAAGTTTATTTACAAAAGATTCCAATAAAAACATAAACATGCTGGGGTGTGGTTTGAAGGTCATAGCAGGTATGGGAAAGGGAGAGTAAGGGGTGGACACAGATTCCAGTTTAAGGAGTATCCACTGTGTCAGAGAACACAGAGGGTCTGACAAATGGGAGAACTGTGTAGAGCCACAGTTGGAAATTAAGAGGTCCAATCCCTACAAAAAGACATGCAAGTAGAAGAGAGGTTATTGGTGGAGGGGGTGGGGGGGAGGGGCACAAGAGGGTAAGGTAGAGGTTATCCGTGCAATGTACAATGAAATGCATATATGGAAATGTCACAATGAAATGCATGTCAGAAACACATTAAGTTGTATATTAGAAATGTCCAATAAAATTTTTAAAAAATGATATATGTAAAAATAAGGCAATTGGGCCCCGGTAGAATAAGATATACAGGACTTCTTCTCATTTAGAGGGATTCCAGTTTCCTTATCAGTTTGGAAAATAATATCCTTAGATACCATCTGACTAAGGTTGAGAAATCTGGAAAAATGGAGTATATTCTAGATCTGTGTTGTTCAATATAGTAGCCCCATATCACATGTGGTTATTTATATTTGAATTTAAATTTGCTAATGTTATGACTTAGATATAGTTCGTGTCCCTTCATGGCTTGCATGTGTTGACATCTAATCATTGTTGTGAGATATTTAAAAAGATGGAAACTTAAAAAAAAATAGGTCCAATCCCTGTCTACTCATCCATAATCTTTAAAATAACATACCCAGAGTCTAGTTTCAACATTATTTTAGTACAAGATAACCAAAATAAAAGAGAGAAGAGAAAATAAGACTTGGAGAAAATTTATACTAGAATTCATATCTGAACTACTTAGTTGTCATGCAACTGTGGCTTGAATTGTGTTCTCCCAAAAGTCTGTCTGTTGGAACTTTAATTCTGCAGTAGGGTAGTGTTGAGAGTGGGTCCTAGGGTAGGGGTATTCAGGTCATGGGGATGGAGCTCTCAGGAATAGGTCAATGCCCTTCAGGCAAGAACATGTTCAACTCCCTTTCCTGTGTGCTGCAAGTGCTACTTGCCCTTCCACTTTTCTGTTGTTAAGATGTAACATGAGGCCCTTCCCAGATGCAGTCATGTGATAGTAGATGTCTGGCCTCTAGAATCATGAGCTAAAAGACTTTTTGACTCATATAAATTACCCAGTATCAAGTATTTTGTCATGGCAACAGGAAATAAACTAAGATACTCACCAAAAGGAAACAATAAATTTCACAGCTCTAACCATCCAATATAAAATTCATATCTGAGAAAGATCTGAGAAGACACAAACTTTGTCCTGAATCTGCATTTTAAGACGTTTTCACCAGATTATTTGAGCTTATTGTAATACCTTTGGAAAGAAATTGGCCAGAAGAATGTGAATATTACAAAGAAAAGTAGGTGCAAAATCTATGCTAAAATAAGTTAGGATGATAGCTTAATAGGACAAGCCTGCAGCTGTACCACTGTGGCATCTGATCCCATCAGATTTCAGAAGCTAATCAGAGTTTGGCCTAGTTAGTACTTGGATGGGAGACCGCCTGGGAACAGTAGCTGCTGTAAGCTTGGGAGAAGGACCTGGCAGCCCACTCCCACCCACCCCCCCCCAAAAAAAATCAGCCATTGAAAACCCTATGAATAGCAGAGAAGCACAGACAATACTGTTTCTCCTGTTATACATAGGATCACTATGAGTTGGACATCAACTTAATGGCATGTAACAATGACAACAATAGGAAAAAAAAAAAACCTCAAGAAAGCAGATGAATGCTCATTCTATTCCTGTGTCATCACGATTACTGTTTATTTTTCTGCTTATTCCATAATTTTATTTGAGTACCTACTATGTGATGTGCCCTTGTAAGTGGGTCATGAGCATATTCGGGCACTTGTGGATGGTTTGAGATGTGATTACAAAGGAAATCTAAAGGAGCCTATGTTGAATGTGGCACAACACAAGAACTCTCTGAGGAGTTGAGGTTAGAGATAAGAACTGGAAATGAGAAAGCGCCTGCCGTGCTGAGAAGAGTGAGAAGAGCAGGAAGAGCTGAAGTCCAGGGTAGGAGAAGCTCATCGTCTTCCACAAACAGAAACACCACTAGTGTCACTAAGGTTTTTTGGGCAGAGAGTGTCCTGAGATGATGCCAGAGAGCAGGCAAGTGCCAAATGTGTAATGTGTCCTAGGTCGAGAATGGCTTTTTAATTTTATTCTAATTATGATTATTTTTTTCTCTCTCTCTTAAGAATGGATTAGATAAAGGGCAAGAGAAGAAAAATCAACTGCTGCACCTGACATATGTTATGTATACAGAGCAATAAAATATATGGAAATATGTCATTTGGTTTATAGATAAATTTTTCATATTTTTACTCAATGAAGGATTTCTGAATTCAGATCGCAATAGAGTCATTGTTGCTTGCAGCTAAATATGCAAACCCCCAAACCACCAAAATATGTTTATGTCACCTCTAATGTCAACTTGGCCTAGCTGTAGCCCTATGGCATCCGATCCCCTCAGATCTCAGAAGCTGAGCAGGGTCAGGCCTGGTTAGTACTTGGATGGGAGACTCTCTGGGATCACCAAGTGTTGTAGGCTTGGGAGACAGACCCGGCAACACACTTCCAAAAATCAGTCCACCGTTGAAAACCCTATGAACAGCAGAGAAGCACTGACAGTAGTGTTTTGCCTGTTGTACGCAGGGTCACTATGAGTCAGATACCGACTCGATGGCACCTAACAACACAACAACAACAACAACCACCACCTCAACTTGGGCTGGAATTTAGCTCAGTTGTTAGAGCACCACTCTGCAGTCTCTGGGGTCCTGAGTTCAATTCCCAGCACCAGCAAAAATGGGAGAAGGATGTGGCAATCCCAAAATAATCAGCTACTGAAAACCCTATAAGGGTTGCTATGAGTCAGACACAACTCTATGGCATCTAATAACAATAATCTCAATTTACATTCATTTACATTAGGGTTAGTAATCCAGCTAATAATAATTCAACCAGACCCAACCGATCCAGACTAATTGTGATCTCTGTCACAGAGAAATGTGGAATGAGGAGAGTGATGGATTAAGCCTGATGTTCAATTCCAAGGTCAATTCCTAATTATTGTAAAGGTCCACAAGTAAAACCAAAATATTTTAGAGTTATCTAGTCCTATGAGTTATATTATTGTCTAACTGGATTGAATTTACATCCAAACATACTGACAAAAATGTTTAATATCATACACTGAAGTTTGGGCTAACATTTTATTTTCTAATTTGGCTTAATTTGTAAAGCGAGAGATACTTGCAGAGTAAGATCAATTAAAATAAGCAGGGCCAAGGAGGCTGGATTTCCAGGGCTAAATAAGCATAATTTAAACACTTGTATAAAGAGAATGTAGGATCTGAGTTTATCTAAGATCTAAACTATGATTATTAATCAAATTCATTGATGTGGACAATCAAAACATGAAAGAATAATACAATACTTAGTAGTTCCCAGTGCTTTTACTGAAGTTTATATATTTTCAGTCCTTAAATGAAGACATTAAAAAGAAGTAAGACCATGGATAGGCAAATAAATCTTTCATCTATGACATCCAGTTCTATAAAAGGGCAGAGGATGAGTAAATGTACATTTGAAGGACTTCTGAAACTATTTTATTTACTGCTTGGACACACTAAAGAATTCTCTAGAGCAAGAGTCTGGCAGGTTAATTCATTTCCCATTGACCTGGCATCTAATATATGCAGTTTTACGGAAACCTTTGTCCACTGCCATGGCAGGGCTAAAAATGAAGGACTCCCTTGTGGTTTTCACCTTTAGAACTCTTTTAACATTCTCTGAAATATTTGACATAAATTTCTACAGAGATCCTGTCTCTTGCTACCAAAAACTTATTTTGTTTAATCAAAAACTAACAAAACATAGATGTGCATAGTAAATGGGCAAGGACCAGTAGTAATTTGTAATCCAGCATCTAGTTCAGCCACACTAGTAGCATAAGAGAGGGGGCAGGGGTTGGGAAACCCCTTTCTGAACTCAACACGTGGCATTTTAATAAGTAGAACTGACTGGCAATTCTCATAAACCATATGCAAATAATTGAAGAATTAGTGTAGGGCATACAAAGAATTTCATCCTCAAAGATTTCTTTCACATCTTCTATTTTTCCTCTTAGTGCAAGTTCACTGACTACTTTTGGTGCCTGCTCTTTCTGAAAAGATACTTTAGTTTATGCTACATATTCTTCTCCAGTTGCAGTACATGATGGGCTAGGCCAATAATTTCATTGATCTTTTTCTACATGGTTTCTGTTGTTAGGTGTCCTCGAGTTGGATCTGACTTATAGTGACCCTCATAGGGTTTTCAATGGCTGATTGTTTCAGGATTGCTTCAGGAATGGATTGCCATGGCCTTTTCCTGTTTGCACTGCTAGGGACTGAACTCCGGTCCTCAGAGAGTGCAGAACAACACTCTACCAACTGAACTAAACCTCACCCTCATTCCTAGTTTCCCTAAATGTTTAAGCCTTCTCTATACTAAATAATCATGGAAAATGCTTGCCTTTTCTTAAGCATGCTATTCTATCTCATCTCAGACATTTTTTTCCTTTCTTATCTTATCTATGTGATAAATACCAATTGACTGATCATTGGCTGCCTTCCCACAAACCCCTCTCAGGAGAATGCCAAACTACTGGAAGTGAAAAGTCCCACTTATCAAGAAGCCTCTCCATATCCTTAGCTGACTGATCAGCATGGGTAACTGCTTCAATCATGGCTAGTTGGATTTTCTTCCCCAGGAATTTGGAATTGGGATATGGAGGAATGTCAGGCTATACAAAAGTGGATATGGAGAGAGACAAACCAGTGGTAGCCAGGGGAACAGAAAAATCACACCAAAGTATTGGCACCACCAAGCCAAAGCCACCTGAAACTGAAATAAGAGAAAAGCAGAAGGTCAGAGTATGAGACAACTGGAAAGAACCAAAATGAGAGGCCACATTGTTCTAAAGAAGGAAGAAGCACGTAAGTGTGCCACTTTCAGAGCCCAAGCAGCTACCTTTTTTTCTTTTTCCTAAAGAGAGATTGATTTCTAGGCATGTTTTTAATTGAATTCCTTTACAATTTAAGCTAATTGGAGTAGGTACTGTACTTTCCAAAACAAAAGCTTTAATTAGAACTCCATCTTTTCACGTTCACTCCATTTCTACCCTTTCGGCTCCAAGCCCATCTCTTCCACAATGCCTATCTCTTCCTAGCTCAGCAGAGTGCTGCTCTCCCTCTCTGATGCCCTGGGTTTGATCCACAGCACCACAAAAATGGGAGAAACCCCCAGCAGCCCACTCCCTTAAACAATAAGCCATTGAAAACCCTATGAGTAGCAGAGAAACACTGACAAAGTGCTGGGCATAGCACAGTGTCTGGAAGTGTTTCCTTCTGTTGGACAAAGAGTCGCTATGAGTCAGACTTGACAGCACCTAACAACAACAACAACAACATCAGCAACAATCCCCAGGAGAAAGGCCCTTGTAGGTTCAGATGGCTCATTGCTGTGATTTTTACAGTTATGCCTTCTTTTAAATTTACTCTTGAGGTCTCTTTTGAAGTCACCAAAAGCCAAGACAGGCACTCAACTACAAAAGCTTTGACTGGGGAAAGTTAGGTCCAGGTCTGTGTCAGGTGGAACACAATGAGAAATAAAACAGAAATGCATAAAACAGAAAAAAAAACCATATTACTTACAGATTCCTGAGAGATTTGGGGTGCTTACAGGAGGCAGACACAAAGCCTGGAGGTGGTGGAGAGTGAGCCAGAGAGGACATCTGGGACGCTCCAACTGTTATCCCTTGGGCTTGCCCTTAGGGTTGTGGATTGGCCCTTTTAAGGGAAATATGTGCAAAGAGATCTTATTTACATGACTTTAGTGTTGATCATTAAGGTTTATTGTGGTCAGCAGCTGTGGAAAATGTTGGGTATTGAATCAGTGAGATGAGAAACAAGTGCGCTATATTTCAAACAATCACAAAGGGACATGAAGTTTTCACTCTGCCAAAAGAAGCAGGATAGCACCGAGTTTCAATCAACTCAAGTCAGGTCTAAATGGATACAGAGGCAGCTACTGTGTTAAATAAATTTATAATACTCATCTATCCTGTTTTTATGTTTATTTTACAACCTCCCACTAACCTTTGCTGGCTGTACTTTCCTATGTCTATCTTCACCATGTCAGATGCTTAATAAATGGCTGAATAAATACGTGAAAGAGTGAACTGATGAGGGAATAAAATAAGAAAACTGTATTTTCCCTCAAAGCTGTCTTTTCATCATTCTTTTTCTTCTTGAAGTTCTGTACTACAGCAATGTTTTCTAATTTTTAATCCTCAAATAGATATGGGCTAGGTTGCCTAACAGTAAAGGTTATGTTGTAGTTGTTGTTAGGTGCCGTCGAGTCTGTATCCGACTCATAGCAACCCTGTGTACAACAGGGGAAACACTATTGTCAGTATTTCTCTGGTGTTCATAGGGTTTTCAATGGCAGATTGATTTTTGGGAGGGGGTTGCCAAGTCCTTCTCCCAAGCCTACAGCTTCTGGTGTTCCCAGGCGGTCTCCCATCCAGGTACTAATCAGGCCCGACCCTGCTTAGCTTTTGAGATCTGACGGGATCGGATGCCACAGGGCTACGGCTGCAGGCAGTAAAAGTTATAAAACATTCAAATTTAGTGGGACTGAGGTATGGACTGCACATTTATATTAAGGATTGAGGACTCATGATTTCAGATAATATGATTTCCAGATTGCTTCTATGGTAGGAAAACTGCTCTTTCTAAGATTGTTGTTGTTAGGTGCCATCAAGTTGAGTCTAACTCATCACAACCCTTTTAATGAACTCTAAATGACCAAATCCCAGAAGCTCTTTTTTAGTTCTCACCTTGCCAGTGCTACTTTTCAGCATCTGCTCCGATGGATTTGGAGGCATCTCTAATTTAATACTCTCCTAGCTGTCTAAATATCCCTTAGTCTTGATATCTGGCTTTTCTTAAATTTCAAGGATGTGGCTCAAAACTTCAATATTGGTCCAGTAAAGCAAAATAAATGTGTGTGTGTGTGTGTGTGTGTGTGTGTGTGTGTGTGTGTGTGTGTGACAGAGAGAGAGAGAGAGAGAGAGAGAGAGAGAGAGAGAGAGAGAGAGAGAGAGAGAGAGAGAGAGAGAGAGAGAGAGAGAGAGAGAGATCAGGAATGATGCAAGAGCCCAAGAGAGAGCTTGTTTCAGTCTCAGACCAGAAGGGTGCCTGCATGGTGGTGCAGGAGGCAGCAGCTGGAATGCTTTGCAGAACCTTCTGCTCTGCTCTTTCTCATAGATTCAGAGTTTGGATTGATGTCAAGCATTTATCCATCCCAACTTTCTAATTTAAAATAAGGAAACTCAGTCCTGGGAGGTGGTTTGGCTGATGACAGAGTGAAGTGTGAAACCTAAGTCACCGGTGGTAGAAGCCAGTGCTCTTTCCAGGAACCAAACAGAATTTCTTCCTTAGCTTATATTTTTACTTATCCCCTCCCCTGATTATGCAAATTATACATGAATTTATATAACGCATAAACAGCACATGAATTTGATAGTTTTGGAACACCACACAGCTGAGCATGAGCAACTCTGTGGCTCACAAATTCCACTCCTAGGTTTATGCCCAACAGAAATATGCACATATGTTTAACAAAAATGTTCATGGTAGTGCCAATTTTAATAGCTCCTATGTGGAAACAACTCAAATGTCCATCTGCATTTGATGGATAACCATAGAACATCCATAGAACAGATAAATATACTATGGTGTATTCACAAAATGGATTCTATATAAAGTAATGAAAAGGACAAACTACAACTATAACCAGAATTATAGATGAATGATACACAGAATAATAGCAAGACAAATAAGCCAGATACATATTTTATTATTCCATTTTTTAAAAGTCCAAACCACAGAAAAACTTATCTATGACTTGGTGGACTAGCTTTTAGGTTTTGAGGAACATCCATTTGAAATTTAGGAAAGAAAACCAAAGATTAAGACAAAGGGATCTTTAGAAAGTGAGGATGAATATTCCCATTTTTGCATATTTCAAAACATAGTTTATGCATACACACACTATTTGCACTTTTGTAATCCCCAAAGTTCAAAACCCAAGGTTTTTAAATAGCACATTTGGCAACAAAGTTCTGACCCGATCTGAACTCATTTGGTGACAAAACCTGACCTTAACTGACATGACATTATTCAGAGTCTTTGTTTATGCCACTTGGGGTAAATATTCATACATTTCCTGTGGAAAGATTAATGTGCTTGCATATGGGATGCTATTGTCAAGTCCACTGAGGATGCTATCTTTATATCCTAAAAATTGTGAACTCCAAAATACATCTGGTCCTAAGGACTTAATACATTGTTCAATATATTTTGCTAGGTAAAATAAAGGCTCCCCAAAGCTGTCCACAACCTAAACACTGGAACTTGCAAGAATGTCATATTATGTGACAAAGGGGCATTAGGGTTGTAGATAAGCTGGACACTCTGGTGCATGCCTGTTATCCCAGTACTCAGGAGGCTGAGGCAGGAGCATCTCAGGTTTAAGGCCAAAGATAGCCTGCATAACTTAGCGAGACTCTGTCTCAAAAAAAAAAAAAAAAAGAGCTGGTGGTGCATCCCGGTGGTTAGCACTTACAAAGTGTGTGTAAGGCCCTGGGTTCAACCCCAAGTGTCAGGAAACAAAAAAAGGAAGGAAGGACAGAAAGAAGGAAGGATAGACTAAGGTTACTAATCAGCTGAGCTTGAACTAGAAAGATGATCTTCAGTAAACTGGGTAGGCACAATCACAATGTAATCATAATGGTCCTTATAAGTGCAAGAGGGAGGCAGAAGAGGGAGACTCAGAGAGATGACAGTGTGACACTCAGCGTAACACTGCTGATATTGAAGAGAGACGTCATCAACTGAGGAATGTGAGCAGCCTCTGAAAACTGGAAATGGATTCCAGTGTAGAGCTTCTACAGAGAAGTACAATTTATTTAGACTTTGATTTTAGCCCAGTGAGATGCATTTTGAACTTCTGATTTCCAGAACTATAAAATCATATGTTGGTGTTAATTTAAGCCATTAGGTTTGTGGTAATTTGTTATAGGAGAAATAAGGAACCAATATATGTATATGCTATTAAGTGTATGTTGTTGTTGTTGTTGTTGTTGTTAGGTGCCTTCAAGTCGGTGTCCGACTCATAGTGACTCTACATACAACAGGCGAAACAGTATTGTTAGTGCTTCTCTGCTATTCATAGGGTTTTCCATGGCAGATTGTTTTTTGAGTGCGAGTTGCCAGGTCCTTCTCCCAAGCCTATAGCACCTAGTGTTCCCAGATGGTCTCTCATCCAAGTACTAAGCAGGCCTGGCCCTGCTTAGTTTCTGAGATCTGACAGGATGAGACAGCATAGTGGTATAACTGCAGCCATTAAGTGTACACACTGTGAATATGTTCTATGGATATGAGCACCCATATATTGTTGTTGTTGCTAGGTGCCATTGAATTGGTATCCGACTCATAATGACCCTATGTACAACAGGCTTCTCTGCTATTCATTGGGTTTTCAATGGCTGATTGTTTTTTGGGAGTGGGTTGCCGGGTCCTTCTCCCAAGCCTATGGCACCTGGTATTTTCAGGTCTCTCATCCAAGTACTAACCAGGACCCACCCTGCTTAGCTTCCAAGATCTGATGAGATTGGACACCACAGTGCTATGGCTGCAGGAACAGTCAAAATTCAAGAAGTATGTGCAATAATGAATGAGCATTTGAATAACTTGAATGAATTGAGTATAGATAGCAGTCACCTGTTGGTCTGTGTAATAGCAAACTGCTGCTATACAACAAAACTTCAGGTTAAGCAATAAGCATTCTTTCTATGTCATGAGTTTGTAGATCAGCTGGAGTAGCTTAGATTCACATTTCATGTCAACTGAGTGGCTTTGCTCCATGTGTCTCTCAGTGTCCTTGCATGATGGTGGCAGAAATACAAGGTAGCATTCTCAACCATTCCAGTACATAACCTGTATCAAGTCTGCTAATGTGCTGACAAAGGTAGGTTACCTGGCCAAGTCCAAACTCAAAGGGCAGGCAAGTATACTCATCTTAAAAATTCATCTTTCTCTAATGGATTGAAGTAGTTAGTTTTTAGTCTCTTCAAATGGATTTGACAAAGTTATACATTTTAAAAATGATTAGAATTAAAATGGGTTTTAGGCAAAGTTAAAATATATAAAAGTATAGAAAGAAGTGAAGAACTGGGACCAAAAATTAACTTACCAGAACCTCTTGCTTTCTATCAAAAAGCATTGTGGAAACTAAAAGTGGGCATTGGCCTATGCCAAAATGGATAAGATCTTAAAGGACCTAAGAAGAAAACTTTAAACTATCATGTAAGAAAGAACATATGAATGGGATGAAATTATTGAGGAAAGAGAGTATTATCTCATCAAAAAGAATTAACTAGAAGTAAGTTTAAAACTTGCCTGCAGCCATACCACTGTGGCATCCAATCCCACCAGATCTTGGAAGCTAAGCAGGGTTGGGCCTGGTAGTACTTGAATGGGAGACCGCCTGGGAACACCAGGTGCTATAGACCTGGGAGAAGGACTTGGCTGGCAACCCACACCCAAAAATCAATCCACTATTGAAAACCCTATGAATAGCAGAGAATCACTGACAATAATAGTGTTTTGCCTATTGTACATAGGGGCGCTCTGAGTTGGATACCGACTCGATGGCACCTAACAAGAAGTTTAAAACAGCAATTTATACATATTGGGAAAGTAACCTTAAGGTAACTATCACAGTGTATAAATGTAGTACACAAAACAAAGTACACAGTCAAACTATTAGAAAGATGATCAGATTTATATCCTAATATAAGCATATTTAGGCTGAAATTGGCTTCAAAATTCTATAGGTAAAGCGACTGTGTCTTTAGGAGGAGGTATAAGAAACTACTTCACTGCCCTTGCCCATCCTCAACTATCCTTAAATTACTCATGGGCAAGGCAGGCAGTATCCCATGAGAGATCTTCACATTCATGGGCTCAAGAAACATGATTGGGTTCTGCCTCTGGCCTCCTCTCCAAATTCTCTTGCTTGGATCATCAGTTCTTTCCCACTGCTTTTGTCAACAAAAATTCACTAGGAAATAATTTAAGACAAAGAGGGAGGCTCTATTTCAATAAACAATTTGCAAAGCATGGGAACACAGCCTCCTGAGTGAACAAAGTATACTGGAAGGAACAGAGAGAGAGAGAGACGAATAGATATAAAGTTTCCGCACAGGTTTCAACTCTAGTCTGCTACGCAAATGAGGGATGCCATCAAGCCGAGTCCTGATTGTTTGATACTTGAATTTGGCTGAAGGTCAGGTCCAGGTGGTGAAATGGGACTTTTTGAAGGCCATCTAACTTGGCATTTGAAATAAGAACATTTTCTGGTAAGGGCTACAAAGTTCAGACTGTGGCTCTTCCAGAAATACAGTGTATGAGTGACTTGCAGTCAGCAGATAGCTACCAGACCCCATTCGGAATTTAGGACCAATTAGCCACTTCGGACTCTTCATAGAGGTTCAGATGTTCTTAAAGTTCATGCTCTATACTCTCCAGATAGGCCAAATAGGCAACTTCATCTTTATGCTGGAATGTCCTTTCTCATAACATCCTTAGGACCCCATGTCACCATAGCCAGGTATTCTGGCCCCAGCCTTGCTCCCCAGAACTACAGGGATTGTCCAACATTTCAGTTTATTGACAATAAGGGAACCAAGGATATGAATAGACTGTGAAAACCAATAAACAGTTTATTTATGGATTGGTAATTCTCAAAATTCTGTGTCATATCCTAATAATGATTATGACACATCATCACAAGAAATGTTGTGATCATTTACATGTTATTTCATGAAGGCCTTTTCAGGACATCAAGACCTTATTAGATAAGTCTTTCATGGTTTTCATATGACAGATTCTAAAACTGCAGTATGATTTGGAACCAGAAATGATCAATTTTCATGGAAACTTCATTAATCAAATTTCACAAGATTAGTAGTTTCTCATCATAAGCAGACTTAGGGAAAACAATAATATAATCACTACTTTGGGAGTTTGGTACCAAAACAAAGGACCTGAGATCTCTTGACATCATAATCTCACTGTAAAATCATCTTGTCAATGCAACTATGAAACTGGAAACTACAGTTAAGTATCCTTCCTTGAAAAGTAACTGTTTTAGTCACTTACCAAATTTTGTACACACTCTGTGATCCTTCTCCTGCTGCTAGCTCCTCCCTTTGGGTATGTAAATGTTGCTCTATATATAGGTTAAAGGGATGGTTTTGAATAGATATCCTCAATGGGACTTGGGTGTTCAGCAAGCTTCTTTGTTATAGGTAAATGGTTTGGAATGGCCCACATTCTCTGTTATATGTCAATGTTATTGTATTAAAATCTGGGTTCCTGGGAACCTCACTGATTAATTCAACAAATATTTATTGAGTACCAATTATGTGAGAGACACTGTTCTGTCTATTCATGATATAGCATTACATAAGGAAAAAAGACTGTGCCCTCATGGAGCTTATGTTATAATGGGGAACACTGTCTTTAGTTCAGCATATGAACTATTACAATTCAATAATGGTCTTGCTCTGAACAATAAAGCATGAAAAGAGGATAGGTAGATTTGGGAAGGGACAGGAAAAGATTATTTTAAATTGGCCTTTCAAGGAAGCTTTTTGAGAAAGTGATTATTGAAGACTGATGTGAAAAGAATGAGGACACATGCCTTATGAATATCTAGGAGTAGGGGAATGAAAATTTGAATTCAAAGACAATGAGTTGAGACATTTTTTGACATTTTCCCAAGTGTCTAGGGTGGCAAGAGGGCTGAGTGGGAGTAAAGTGGCCTGCAATAAGGTAAGAAAAAAGCCAGGGATTGAGTCCTATAGGATTTTGAAGGCTATGAGGAAGACATTGGATTTGTTTCTTTCTCTCTCTTTTGATTTTTCTACAGGAGAGTTGAGAGCAGGAGATTGACATTGCCAGATTTAAATTCTCCAAAGGATTACCAGTAAGTCTTGTAGTGCCCATTGTAGTGGGAGGACTATGGGAGAGAAAGTAGGGAGATGGATCAGTTGAAGATTGTAGTAGTTCAGGCAAAAGATTATGCTGGCCAGGGCCATGACAGAGGCCATGAGGCAGTGAGATGGGGTCAGGATGGTATAGGGAAGGCCTAGGCATGACTGAGCTTTTGGTCTTGAATAACTGAGTGGGCCAGTTTTCTGAAATGAGAGACACTGGGGTAGCAATTTTAGGGGAGAGGGCTGCATATGTTGACTTTAAGGAGCCCATTTAACAACCAAGTGACAATGCCACAAAGAAGTTTGAGTTCAGGAATAGTTTACATTAGAAAAACACTCTAGAGAATCATTCATGAACTACAGACAATTTTGGATTTACAGTACTAGATAAGATCACCTGTGGACTGAGCCTCAGTAGAACAAGGTTTTGAGAAGAAGGGAGCCTATTGTGGCCTGAAAGGGAGGAGAAAATCCTGAGTGTCCACCATGTGTTTTCACACCATATGCCTTGAAGGTCTCTGCAAATTCAATCACTGGAACACTACTTGGTAACTATTTCTATAAATATCACTATGGTAGGAGCCAATATTTATGCCAATAATTGTTGTTAGGTGCTACTGAGTCGGTGTCTGACTCACAGGAACCCTACGTACAACAGACAAAACACTATTGTCAGTGCTTCTCTGCTATCCATAGGGTTTTCAACGGCAATGCCAATAATTACTAATACACAATTGGTAGTGAAAAGAACTTTGAGATATCAGCTTGTTCATCTTTCTCTTCTGAAGAATAACTTAAAAGTATACAGTAAATCTGACGTTTCCTTATAGATGCCATCCTGTTCCCCAAATTCAGTCTCTAGAATTTCCTACAGACGTTTAACATTTATTTTAAAGAAATGTCATTAGAAACAAACACTTAAATTTAGCAAAGCTGAAAGAAAATTTAAAAGTTTAAATATAAACATTGAGGTTAATTATTTTTTAAATGAATAATTTTGTCAAGTCCACTTGAATAGACTAAAAACTATTTCAGTCCATTAGAGAAAGCTGATTTTTTAATACAAGTTTTTGAGAAAGGAATTCATTAGTCCTAGGGGCCATTAAATCTTCTAAAATGAACAGAGGGTTCCACTGGACATTATATAAATATTCATAAAAATATTACTTTTACTGACCAGATGTCATTTTCTTTATTAAAGTCACCTATTTAAAATGTGTACCCCTGGAGACATATAAGAGCATAGTGCAGTAGGAATATTAAATATAATAAAAAGTTTAACACCTCAATCCTCCCCTTAAATTCTCCTTGTTTTTCTTTTTGAAGTGAGTTTACTAAGTTGCTTTAAAATTTGGAAATTATTATAATATGTTTTAAGCCCTCCCTAATTTATTGAGATATAATCAACAAATAAAAATTCTGTATCTTTGTGGTTCATTATATGATATTTTTATATATGAATTCATTGTGGAATAATTAAACCAAGCCAATTAACATATCTGTCACCTAATACATTTATTTTTTTGGTGGTGAGAAACTTTAGGATCTATTCTCTTAGCAATTTTCAAGTATGCAATACATTACTATCAGCAGCATACTCTACAATAGATGCCCAGAATGTATTTATCTGATCTAGCTAAAACTTTGTACTCTTTGATCAACAGCTCTCCATCTCTCCCATCCTACCAGCCCTTGATAACCACCTTACTCTCTACTTCTATGTGTGTGACTTTTTTAGATTCTATATGTGAGATCATACAGTATCTGGCTTAATTCACATAGCATCATGCCTTCTGGGTTCATCTGTATTGTCAAAATGACAAGATTTCCTTCTTTTTTAAAGGCTGAGTAAAACCCTGTTGTATATATGTACCATAATTTCTCTATCCAATTATCCATTGGTAGACATTTGTTATTTCCACAGGTTGGCTATTGTGAATAATGCTGTAATTAAGGTGGGAGTATAGATCTCTCTTTGAGATCCTAATTTCAATTCTCTTGAATTCAATTCTCTTGATCCCAGGAATGAAATTGCTGGATCAAATGGTAGTTCTGTTCTTAATAGTTTGAGAAGAATGTTTTAATTTAAATAATATATGTAACAATTTGCACTCCTGACAGCAGTATCCTTGAAAGCACTATTTTTCTTGACAATAGTCATTCTAACAGCTACAAAGTGATATTTCCTTGTGCTTTAATTTGCATTTCCCTGATGACTAGTGATGTTGAGCATTTTTTTCACATACCTGTTGGCCATTTGAATGTCATCTGTTCAGATTCTTCACTTATTTTTTTTTACTTGGAGTATTTTTCTTGCTATAGTATTGAGTTTCTTATGTAGTTCAGATATTGATTTCTTATTGTATCTGTGACTTGCAAATATTTTCTCTCATTCCATTGATGGTCTCTTTCCTCTGTGGATTGTTTCCTTTGCTATACAGAGGTTCTTCATTTGATACAATCCCATTTGTTTACTTTTGCTTTTTATTCCTTGCACTCTTGGGGTCATATTAAAAGAAATCATTGACCATACCAATGTCAAAAAGCTTTCTTATGTTTTCTTCTAGTAGTTTTATGTATTCAAGTCTTATCTAAGTGTAATATATCTTATTGGAGCCTTTGATCTGATAGTTTATTGGTAATGGACAACTACTTCTTGCTGAAGGAACAAGGCTATATTGTCTAGGAAATAAATTGCTGAGCATTTGTTGTTGTTAGGTGCCATGGAGGTGGATCCAACATCATGACCTTATGTAGAACAGAACAAAACACTTCTCAACACTGTGCAATGTACACGATCTTTTTATGTTTGAACCCAATGCTTCAGCCACTGTGTTTCTTCTCCTTTTGATTCATGCTGTATCAGCAAAAGGGCTTTACTCCCTTCTCATCATTAAGATTGACTCTACTTTCAGGAGGAAACCTTCCCCAATCCTTTCTTGAATGTCTTCCAGCCTGAGTGCCTCATTTTCCAGCACTATATTTGACAATGCTTCTCTGCTATTTACACAGTTTTAGTAGTTAATTGTTTTGGGAGTGGGCTGACAGGTACTTCTCCTTAGTCTGTCTTAGTCTGGAAGCTCAGCTGAAACCTGTCCACCATGGGTGGCCCTGCTTGGATCTGAAATACTAGTGGCATAGCTATCAACATCACAACACATAAGCCCCCACAGCACAACAAGCTGACAGGCACATGAGAGTTGCTGAGCATACGATGTCAAATTAGAATTTATAATTTCTATTCCCAAGCTGAGTTGTAATGCAAGGAAAAATGAAATACAGTGGTTCCTTGGTACTCATGGTTGATTGGTTCTGGGAGGCGCAATGAATACCAGACAAAATTTTCCCATATGGAATAATGTAAATAAATGTAATGCATTCCCACACTAAAGGCAATGCACATTGTAGAGCAATATGTAAAAAGAAAAGTTTCTATATCATTGCCTTACATGAGAAATGAAATTTAAAAATTAATAACTACTTAGATAAAATAAGACAAAAATTTCACTTTCCCTATACTGAGAAGCATCCATGGCCTGATGGGATGGTGGGAGGAGAGTGGAGAGGAGGAAAGCTTATGTGGAAGGGGGCTCCCCCACTAATAGGACACCAGACACTCTCACTTCAGGTGCTCTTTCTCTTTTCTGCCTTTTCATCAACTTACACCACAGGTACATTCACTAAAAACTTATCCAATGAGAACTGCTTCTCCCTTCCAGAATTCCTCAAAAGTGTGAAAGTCTTTCATCATCAAATAAATTCACATTTCTGCTGTCCGGATGGTACTTCTCCACGAGGTTTTTAACTTCTGCTCATTTTGCACACATTTCTTTTATCAAGGAACTGGGAACAGCCTCCCTTATCTCCTCTTCACCTGAAGAAATCTCTTCAGCCACCTCTTGTTCCTGCTTCTTTTGTAGTTCCTGCAGCTCCTTGGTGCCGAGCTCTTCGCAATGTTCTGCCACTAACTCCTCAACATCATCAGCAGTGACCTATAGACCCATGGATTGGCCCCCAAATATAATATCCTGCACAGATCTACCCTACATACCTGCAGGTTTAGAGTCAGCCTCAAACCCTCAAAGTCTCTTTGAGTCATAGCTTCTGAAAATTCTTTCGTGACGAATGCATTGTCCTATAAGAGACTTTGTTTCAGGCTTTCACAATAAGGTTAAGGTAGTGTAGTAAAGCTCATTTTCTTAGGATCTATGATGAGAAAAAAAGCGAAGAAATATGCAAAGTAGCCACTGAAGCTAAGACTGCAAGGTATGTGCACAGGGCAAGAGCTACCTTGACCCTTTGGGCAGGATGGAAAGAGTAGTGAGTCATGAGGAAACCAGCATTGACAAATTCAAGTTTGTGCATGGGTACCAAACAAACACTGAGTTCCAGAATAAAATTTTCAAGTCAAAATGCACCAAGTAGCAAATTCAACCAGTTTCCAAGTAGTCTATTATCAAGCTATGACTATGTTATAAAATCTGCTTTGGTCTATTTATTCTGGATGATCTTAGATGTATGCATTTGTTTTAAATCATGTAATATCAAATTGAGTTGCTGGATTCTAGATGTAGCTGTTATTTATAGTAGAGCTAGACATGTAATACATCTTCTTTATTAAAAATAGTTCAAGGCCCAGATGAGGTGTTGCCTGTCTATAATCCCAGGAGCTCAGGAGGCAGTGGCAGGAGGATTGCAAGTTCAAGGCCAGAGTCAGCCTGCATAACTTAGTGAGACCCAGACTCAAAATATAAAATAAAAATGGACTACAGGTGCAGCCAAGTGGTAGGGCACTTGCAAAGTATGTGGGAGGCCCTGGGTTCAACCTCCAAGTACCAAAAAGAAAAAAGAAAAAAAATGTTTAAGAACCATCTGACCTATGTGAATACATATTTATCCATTTTGTATCTAGGTTTCTCTAGAAGAATTTTTGGGGTCAATATGTTCTAAAAATCAGCATTCAGAATGTGTCAAAGTTTTGAGAATCAGTTAAAGAAAGGAAAAATACTCTTTTGAAAACTATTGTACTTTTAATCTAATTTCTCCTATCCTAGGTTGAACTTTCTGCCACTATGTTATTTCTGCTTTTGGAAAGTGTGGGGCGCGCGCCTCCCAGTCTGGCCTGGAGGTTAGGACGGGCGGCACTGCCGCTGTGCACACAGATACTAAACTCAGTTCACTCGGGACCCTCGGGTGAGGGGCTCGGACTCCTGTGGCCCTTGGGACCCTAGAAAAGATGGGAGAAAGGAAAAGCCTCAGGCGCTTTTGCCTTCCAGGAGCAAACACCTGTGTTGGTCATCTCGGTGGTCACGAGGAGACAGCTTTGTCAGTGCTTTGACCAGTACTAACTGGTCATGAAGTTCTAGAGGTTCTTATACATACAATTCCTTCATTTACCAGACTCTTCTGCAATGATCAGAGGATATGTTTCAAGACTCTATACAGTAAGGATTTACTTGATTATTGCTGAACTGAGAGATAACATAATGGTCTCTGACGAGTATCCAGGTACCTGAACACGGGAAGCATATTTAGTGTAGAAGATGGGGAGAATTACAGAGAAGGTGGGTATTAGATTAAGGGCAACTTGGGTAGGCCAATATTTTCTAGGTTTGGGAGATATTCTTTCTACTATTAATATCTGAGTTAATACAAGAATTTTTTGACTTTGAAATTGCATTAGGGAGTTTCTATTATGAACTAAGTATAGTTTTATGTATTTATGAGTTTCCCTGGACAGCCCAACAGCACATTAGTAGCAAAAATTTCATTAAAATTGCTCATATCAAAACAGGCAACAAAGCATGATTTAATGTATCTTTTATGTCCTCTTTTTATCTCAAAACCATTTTGATTATTCTGTTATGGGTATTTTAGAGAAATCTGTAAGTTCTTTTATAGTACTAATTTTCAACTGCCCATAATAGTGGTTTTTTTCCTAATCTTCAAAAAGCTTTTAATAAAATGTTGTTACATTAAAGAAAAGTGGCAGGCTTCAACCACATCATACAGACAATCAGTCCTGAAGTATAAATACATAATGGCTGTGCCTGATACTACAAAACTAATCGGTTTCAGGACTCAACAGCTGATCTAATATTATCATGGCATAATCTGATAAAATAACTAAAATTCTTGTGAAATAATAATAATAATATCATGATCTACTTGTATTTATCAAATTCTTGTTTGGAAAGGGAATTTAGGTGACAATCTTGTCAAATTTCCTGGTAATTTACAGGTAAGGATAGATTTAAGTGATTTCTCCTAAATCATAGTTTGTTAATGATAAAGTGCTCAAATTTCATTTATTTTAATTCTACTGTTCTCTGCTCTGTGACAGGGATTCAAAGATGAATAATCCACTAGAACTGATGTTGTTGCTGTTATGTGCCCTTGAATAGATGTCCGACTCATAGGGACCCTATGTACAACAAACAAAACACTATTGTCAGTGCTTCTCTGCTATTCATAGGGTTTTCAATGGCAGATTGATTTTTAGGAGTGGGATGCTGGGTCCTCCTCCCAAGCCTAGAGCACCTGAGGTTCCCAGGTGGTCTCCCATTGAAGTATTAAGCAGGCCGGACCCTGTTTAGCTTCTGAAATCTGATGGGGTTGGACTTCAATGAATAATAGTAACACAAGTATTTCTGTGAGAATAGAAAGTACACTGCACCCAATATTACCCTATTCCCCACCCCCAACTTTCATATTCCAAGACAGAAAACAAATGTATTGTTAAAACAAGGTTTTTGTTTTGTGTTTTTCCCCCCAAACCTAGGGCCTTGAGTATGCATGTTAGGTGAGCAATGTACCACTGAGCAGCTACTATGCCCATAGCCCTAAAATGACCAAATTTGACTTGGAAATTGCACTAATAATTACACTTACCAAACTAACATCTGGAAAAAGTCAAGATTATAGTTGACAAAATGTTTTGCCAAATTTTGTCAAATATTATTTTTCTAGGGGACTAGCCACTAAGTTTGGATATAGATATAGTATAAATGTAAAATATATATGCTTATATGTTATCTATTAATAGAATATATATGGACAGTAATAATAAATTGTGGGCTATTTTACTCCTCTAATTCTAAGTATTGGGTATTTATATCTATCTGAGTTTTGTATTCTAAGCAAATAATCACAAACGTGACCTTATTTCTCCAGAAGCTTACTATTTATAACTGACATATAGATACACATACCAGGCAAAAAAGAAACAATGACTAGATGCAGAAGTATAATAGTTTTAAATGATGCATGTGTTTTGGGGCTTTGGGAATGCTATATGTTTTTAATCCTGCAGCGGTAGCCCTGTGGCATCCGATCCCGTCAGATCTCGGAAGCTAAGCAGGGTCAGCCCTGGTTAGTACCTGGATGGGAGACCGCCTGGGAACACCAGAAGCTGTAGGCTTGGGAGAAGGGCCTGGCAACTCCCTCCCAAAAATCAATCTGCCATTGAAAACCCTATGAACAGCAGAGAAGCGCTGAAAATAGTGTTTCCTCTGTTGTACAGAGGGTCGCTATGAGTCGGATACCGACTCGACGGCACCTAACAACAACAACAACAACAATATGTTTTTAATAGAGGAAGCTCAGCAGGGAAATGGTGAATGGAGAAAATTATCACTCAAATTCATCTTCAGGATTCCTGGGGGAAGTGTGGCAACAGGGAGAACTGGTATAATTAAAACACACTTTAATCCACAAAAAGGATGTAAATTTGATCAGGTTCCTTGAATAGTGCAAGCACTTAATGCCTTTATATTTCTCATAATAGTCTGATTCTGAATAATGTTATATGTGCATATTCCCAATAGAGTATGCTATCGTTTTTAAAATTCACCACTAAATTCTCATTTTTAGAGGTAAAATTGTGGCTTAAGTCTCCTATAATCTTACACCATATTCTACATAATTGCTTCCCTTTGAGTACTAATTACTATTTCTCAGTATCTGATATCCTCTGTCTGATCCTAACATGATAGCATATCATTTTCCATTAATGATAAGTTTATAACATCAGTTTTGGCAAAAATGTCTCTACTATGAAAAGAATAGTCCTCACAGAGAGGGCTGTCACTGGTTCCTAAAACAGCCCCAGGCATGTTGCTGACCCTTGCCACTCACTGAGGTTTCTCTCTTTTGAGCACATTTTTTAGATGTGATGTGGTATGAAGACTTAAACCAAGTCATTTTTGACAGAGAAGAGGGCACTCCAGAGAGGATTCTCTTAACATTAAGATGTGACAGGGGAAGATGTGATAGAAAGTAGAATATGAAGAAAATTAGTGAAGAAAATGAAGCCACAGTGATACAAGGGCATCAGAAAGCCATGCAAAATGGGAATTTCTGTTGATTGGTTTTTATAATTCCTCACTGTCAATATGTCTCAATATTTCTAGGTGGAGGTATATATACTTGAACCCACTTTTTAGCCAACAGATGGCATTACACAAATAAATGTTAAACTCTCAAAAAGCTAGCATAAATTGAAAGTGCTTTGATTAATAGGATCAATGTGAGTTTTTAAAAAATATTCAATCAGAGCTGCTACTGCTGCTTCTTCCTCCTCTTCTTCTTGTCCATAGAACTATTTACAGTTGGGTGCTTTGGCATATGTTGTAATCCCAGCAACTCTAATCCCAGTGATTTGAGATGCAGAGGCAGGAGAATCATGGATTATAGGCCAGAGGGAGCCTGTATATTTTAGTGAGACCCTGTCTCAGAACAAAAAGTAAAAACGGACCTGGGGGTGCCGCTCAGTGGCAGGGCACTTGCCTGACATGTTTGAGGCTTTGGGTTCAGGCCCCAGGTATATAAAACAAACAAACAAAGATTATTTACTGTCATCAAGATTTAAGTCAATATTCAACTTATTAAAGTTAAAAAATAAAATACCCTAATCTTTTCTATCAGGAGAAGGATGTGGCAATCCACTCCCAAAGCAATTCTGAAGACAAAACAATCAGCCATTGAAAACCCCGAGGGTCGCTAAGAGTCAAACCCAACTTGACGGCACCTAACAACAACAATCTTCTCTGTGGTTTCAAGTTTTACTTATAAATCTCATTATGCTATTCATGTCTAGTAAAATGAGAATGAGTTTCTAACTTTTCTTGGATTTGTTTGATTAACTTAAGCAGAATAGAAGGTTTCTTTAAGTGAGCAGTCTCACACATTTAATTTTCCTGGAGAATTTTATTTTGCATTCACAAATACAACATTTTTGAACTATAAAACATTACTGAAAGATATTAAAGAATATCTAAACAACTGAAGAGACAGTCCATATTCATGGATTGGAATACTTAATATTTCAAAGATAGCAACTTTTCTCAAATTGATCTATAAGTATAGTGAAAAGTCGATCTTTGACCTTTTTTGTTTTTGTAGAAATTGGCAAGCCAATTGTAAAATTTACATGAAATAGAAAAAATTTCTGAAACATAACAAAGGTGGAGAATTTATGCTACCACTCAACTTTAATACTAATACAAAGCTATAGTAATCAAGACACTGTGGTAAAGATAGACATTGATTGATTAAAGAAAATTGAGAATTTAGAAATAAACCTGTATGTCTATGGCTTACTAAATTCTGATAAAATGCTAAGATAATTCAATGGAGAAAAAAAGTCTTTTCCAAAGAGAGTGCTTAGAAAATTGGTTATCCATACGCCAAATAACAAATTTAGGCCCTTATGTCACACCATACACAAAAATTAACTAAAAACACGCCATAGAATTAACTGTGCAAGCTGAATCTAAACTTTTAGAAGATAATATAGAAGTAAATCTTCATGACTTGGGGCTAGATCAAAAGGTTTTAGATGTGATACCAAGCACCAGTGATTAAAAAATTGATAAATCAACCCTTTTTGCTTCAAAATTCACAATAAAAAGTGAAAAGTAAAAGCAACAGAAAGGGATACAATATTTGCAAATCACATATCCAATAAAGAACTTATATCTAGCATATAAAAAGGACTTTTGTAAGTCAATAAGAAGATGAATAATCTAACTAAAAAAGAATCAAAAGATTTTAATAGCTAGCTCACTAAAAATTTATGAAAAAGCACATGAGAAGATACTTAGCATAATAAACCATTGTTGTTGTTGTTGTTAGGTGCCGTCGAGTCGGTATCCGACTCATAGCGACCCTCTGTATAACAGGGGAAACACTATTGTCAGTGCTTCTCTGCTGTTCATAGGATTTTCAATGGCAGATTGATTTTTGGAAGGGGGTTGCCAGGTCCTTCTCCCAAGCCTACAGCTTCTGGTGTTCCCAGGCGGTCTCCCATCCAGGTACTAACCAGGCCCGACCCTGCTTAGCTTCCGAGATCTGACAGGATCGGATGCCACAGGGCTACAGCTGCAGGCCTAATAAACCATTAGGGAAATGTAAATTAAAACCACAATGAGAAATCAATTCATGTCCACTAGAAAGATGATAATTATAGAGACAGGTGATAACAAGCATTGGTAGGTACGTAAAGAAACCAAATCCCTCAATATTTTCTGGTAGAAATGTAAAATAGTGTGTCTATTTTAGAAAATAATAAGAATCTACCCAATGAAAATGAAAATATGCCACAAAAAGGCTTCGGTGTAAACCAGCATTTTCCAAATAGTCAAGATGTGGAAGCAATACAAATGTCCAATGATGTATGAATACATTTTAAAAATAAATGTTATTATTTGATTCCATCTTATAAAATATTCAGAAAGGTAAATCTATAGAAGTAGAAAGTAGTGGTTGCATGGGGGTTGTGTAAAAATAGGAAATAGGAAATAGGAAATAGGTAATTAACTAATGCTCTCTCAAATATGTCCTTGTCCTGATAACCCAACTGTGACTATGTTAACTCAGATGGCAAAAGGTACTTTACAGATGTCATTAGGAATCTTGAGATGAGGAGATTATACTGGATCATCCAGGTGGGTGCAACGTAATCAGGATGGTCTTTATAAAGACGAAAGCAGGAATGTCAGAGAGAGAGGGAGGTTTGAAGATGTTATACTGCTGCCTTCAAAGTTAGAGGAAAATGTCAAGCCCAAGGGAACATTCACAGCCCCTAGAAGCTAAAGAAAGGTAGGAGAACAGATTATCCCTGGAAAAGCCACCAGCAAGAAAATATATTCTCCATTAGAGCTTCCAGAAAGGTTGCATCTCTGTCAATAGTTCAAATTACTCCTGGAAGAGTCATTGTGGACTTCTGACCTCCAGAACTACAAGATAGCAAATTTTTTCTTAAACCACTGGTTTTATGGTGATTTGTTGCAATCACAATTGGCAAACAACAAAAGAAGTGGCAGAAAATGTCCAGAAAAGGTCTTTTTAGAGTGTTGTTATGATTGTACAACTTTGTAATAAAATCATTTCATTGTGTATTTTTAATTAGTAAATTTTATGGGATATAAATTATACTTCAATATGTTAGTTTCTTGTCCAAAATGAGTCTCAGCAGAGCTACAGTCCTTCTAGAAGCTCTAGGAGATAATCAGTTTCCTTGCTTTTTCTAGTTTCTGTGTTCTTTGGCTCATGGCCCCATAACACTGAGGTCTATTTCCACAGTTACAATTCTATCTATGACTCTGATTTATGCTTCCTTCTTTCATGTATAAGAACACTTGCAATCAGTTCGAGACTAGAGGCAGTCTGTGTAACTTAGCAAGAACTTGTCTCAAAACAAACAAACAAACAAAAAAAAACGCTGGGGGTGCAGCTCAGCGGTCCAGCACTTGCAAAGCATGCAGGTGTGAGGCCCTGGGTTCAACCCCTAGTACCAATAATAATAATAATAATAATAATAACACTTGCGATCATATTGGTTGCACCCAGATAATGCAGGATGATCTCCCCATGTCCTTCACTTCATCATATCAGCATCACATTTTACCATATATAATAATGTACTTAACGTTTCCAAGGATTTGAAGGCCATTATTCTGCTTACCTCATGTAATAAAGTTGAAGGAAACTATACATTTTCGTTCTGCCTAGCATTTTACATGCCTAATGGGAGAAATTTATAATCTTAACCAAAAAAACTCTTAAAAACATTGTAGATCCAAAAATGGTTAAGATTAGAAGTACATTAAATCATGTTTTCATATTCATTCCAACTTTTGTTCATAAAGTAACTCAAATTTTAAACATTTATGTTTAAAATTACTAAGATTAATAAAAACTTAAATTACCCCAAAATATAACAGTAAAATAGTCATATTATGAGTTATATTAATCTCATCATTTCAAGGTTTAGCTGTAAATTCATCCAGAGTTGAAAAGATGGTGACCCACTCAGTTGATTGAAATTTTTTCAATTTCAAGAAGACTAAAGTTAGTGATGTAATTGCTTATCAGTCTACAGATTAAAATAAAGATATGTGGATGGGGTCTGCTTGTGTTCAGGACTCAAGTAGCCCATTTTAATGGTTCTCTGATATGATAATCCACATTCAAAGGCTTTAGATATGATTGGTTTTACAAATATGTGTCTATCATACGCAAGTGACCACCTGCCTAATTATTTCACTCATCAAAATTTATTTCCACTTAATATGATTCAGTTAATCTATTAACTCCCTGATTGGATCCTGCTTTATTTTTATTGTTCTCAGTTATCTCATGACATGTCTGCAGTACTCTAAAGGCATCTCTTTAGACTCTGCTTTCCCTTCCCAATTTGTTGCTATTCTAGCAAAACCACATTATGATGGAAAGGTTTTGTTGATGGTTTACAAATAATACTTTTCTAAACTGGCTCACATTTTTCCTTATTTTTCTCCACAGAAACTACCAAATGAAATGTAACTTTTTCTTATTGATTATATATTATATTTGATAATTAATGAGTTACTTTGGTCTAAATGTTTCCCTAGAATACATACCCGAACATTCTTTCTTGAAATCTGTGATTTTCACTGGTCCTTTTTTTTTAATTAAGAAGAATAGAAAATTTGTTGGAGAAATATAAAAGATTGTATTTCAGCAAAATTAATTGACAGATCAAGCATTGAGGCTGTCACCTATTACATATGTATAGTTACAATTTCTATTTCCTTTGTATCATCTACTTCATTGTTTGCAACTTGTAAATAAACAAATTTCTGCATCATTGGAATATCAGTAAGTCCTCTTTCTGAGCCTCAACAACTTATTACCTGCTCAACTTAGAAATAGAGCTTGGCATCATATACAGATAGCTGATAACGCCTTAAATTAGCAGAATGTTTATGTCAGTAGTCCATGGTTGGTGCAGAAGCTAAATGTAGTTATCAAAACCCTATGACAAATTCCAGCCACCTGCTTTCCTATGCTTACCATGAGACTCTCATTCTTAGGATCATAAGTGTTTATGATTTATGTATTAGAGCCATTAATATGATTTTGTACAAAAATTGTTAATGGTATAAAAATGTTTATAATATACTAACTAAAAAAAGCAGTAACTGAGAAATATACACACATATATATTATACTTTCATACTTTTTATAAAATTATTTAAGAGAGTTTATACATGTAAAACTAACAATAAAAAATGCTTTAAAAGACTACAAATGCTTATCTGTGTAAGTGGGACTATAGCAGAATTTAGTTTCATTTTTGTATACCTTTATTTTCTACAATAGTATGCAATTATTTCATAATAAAGGAGGTACAATAAAAAATATGGTGGATGATTAAATTTAAAAAATTATTACAGTAAGGACACATTATCATTAATGCCCCTCAGAATACTCACCCTGACTTCAAGCACACTTATCCTATCATTCTTGCCACTTTCTGAAGCAGGTCTGGAATTCCTCTTTGGTGAACATCTTTAGTTCATTCTCCATCATCACAATATTCTGTGTCACACACTGCTTTTAGTAAGGCAAATTCTGTCAAATAAAAACATTACCACCTTATTTGCTGGATCTGGCACTGCACAACTTCTGACTCTTCCCCAAAGCCAAAATGACCATGAAAGGTAAACATTTTTAATGGATTCAGGACATTGAGGGAGCCATAACAGCAAAACTAAAGACACTCATTAAAGAGTACTTCTAGAATACTTCAGAAAGTGGCAAGAATGATGGGATAAGTGTGTTTGAAGTCAGGAGGAATAGTCTGAGAGAGATTAATGTCAGTGTATCTTTCACTGTAGTAACTTTTAAAAAAAGTTTAAATCACTATATCTTGAGATCACATCTCATAAATATAAAAGTTACCATTTTCATGGGGGGTGGATTTTCCTTTCCCCAAAGTATCAACAGATGCACTTTCATTTATAAAAATCTTGGCCAGACTTAAGTTATCTGATGATCCATAACTACTCAGGGACACAGGAGGTAAATACTTTTACATGTAATTAAATTGGGGTTTTGATAGTGAATAAGAATATTTGTTGGGTAGGTAATTGGGCACATATATACAGTTCATAGAGCTTTGTATTTAATGATCACTTAGCTGTAGTTTGCTTAAAAGGATGATGTATAAGTAGGATGATCTATAAATAGTTTATTGGTTATATATTGTTTTGTACACAAAAGAGATCACAAAATGATGGTGTTGTAGGTAAAGCATCCTTGGATTTAGGTGTGTGTTCTATTAACATCTCAGTGATTCTTGTTTACTATTCTTAATAGTGGAAATAATATCTATTTTAGGATGATTAAAAAGAACAATGCCAATGAAGTGCAACCTACAGAAACAAATAATTCAATGGTTAGACTAACTGACTAGACTAACTGGTTTAGCCATCTACAGGGAGTGAATTCTAATGTCCACACTATTGTGTGTTAGGCATGTTTATGTTCCAAAGACAGCAAACTCACAATTTCTAAGGTAATTACTTCTATTTCTAAAGGTATGTGACTTAAGTTCTTTGCTTTGTTGACTCAAATCTTTCTTCTATTTTATAGCTAATGCTTTTACTAGAATAAAACCTCTATTGGAATTTTAAAGCATTGTACGACAGATGCACTTTTCTACTCACAGTGTTAAATTTGTAGGTTTTTATTTTCAATATACTTAATATTTGTCTCAAGGGGAAAACAATTCCTGAAATGTCTTCCATTGCAGTAATATTTCTCTTAAATGTTTGTTGCCAGAATGGCTCCAAAAATAGTTGCCTTTATAAATTAACTTTGATATTACCTAATTAATGAATATGAATGTGTCCAGTTTTTCAGTTTCCTTTCAGGGTAAGTACATCTGGTTCTCAGAAGCATTGCTGCAATCTCACACAAAGAGGGTTAGTTGATGAAGCTTCTTGAATATCCTCAGTGCCAATGAAAGCAACTTGGCTTCCAGTGAATGTTCTATTTCATGCCCCCAATACTGTGCGAGTGTCTAAGACTACACATGTCTCTCTGACAGTGTTTTTCTTCCCTGATAGCCAGGCCAATATTAAAGGCATTTCTCTATCTTTTTGGTATATTAGCTGGATCCAAGAGTATCCTCCAAGCCTGATGTTTTCATAGGACTTAAAATCAATAGGGCCATCTGCCCTAACGGAAGCTGCTTTGCCATCTGGCTTTAGGAAATTGGGTCATGGCTTACGGGTTCAAACTGAATGGTAGTAAATCTTTCTTATGTTGCAGCACAAAACACAATCACTAAAAGACTGCCCTTAAAATGTAGAAATACACATCTTTGGAGTGATCCTCAGCTCATTTTACCCACATATGCTGACGGAGAAATCATCAGTCTAATGCTATTTATGGAACACCTATTACATGCCAGATGGTTTTTGTTCATTATCTTTGGCACTCACAAGAACCACATATAAGTTTTATTTCCTCACCTAAAAAATGTGTTCCTAGGCACAGATAGATTAACTGGGATGCCCAAGGCTGTTCAGCTCAGCAGAAGTGCATGTTGGAATCGAAGCTGTCTGGGTATCATGGCTTCCACACTCCTGCTTTGCATGACCCAATCCCACTTGCTGAGTCAATCTTTCTGTTTCTGTGTCATTCACTTATACTATGGAAATTAGTAGGTTTTTAAAAAGTTATATTTACTATCTTCAGGGATTTTCCCATGGAAATAATAAACAAGCTTGAATTTAAACAAAACTGAACAGTACTTGTTCTCAAACATCTTCCAGAGCCAGGAAGGCAAGGAGTCCTTGAAAGACCTCCACGAGTTTTCTGTTAGTACATGTTTGCCATTCTCCATTGCAAAGATTTGTTTACTTACTTGAAAACAAAATGTCTTAAGCCAACTTGTTAGTATTCATGTGAGAAGGGAAATTTAAGCAGCATGTAAATATGATTAAAAAGGAAAAAACTATTTTCTACTTAAAATTGCTCAATCATTTCACTTAAGCTTCAGCAGGAAAAGGAGGCTAAAGCCAGATGTGCATTCCCCCATTCTCCCAGATAGAGAGCAAAAGACTCCAGAAGGCAAGTCCTTTTTTTTAAAATCACAGTTTTTAAGGATTTTGTATCTCAAAATCAATGTACATTTAAACTTAACCCTTTCATCTTTATTGCTGGTTGAATTAGATCTTGGAATACCACCACAGGACAATTTCTTCACAATTTCTAGTATCAGTTCTCCAACTGACAGTACCAATCCTAGGCCAGGGGTTTTAGAACCCTTAAAATATTAATTTGAGATACCATTTTCTATGGCTAACTGTGTATAAGACAAAACCACCATTATTTTCTATGTGGTTTCTAGAACAATAAAGCTTTCTTTCTATTCCTTTTCAAGTGATTCTAGTTTTAAGAGTAATTGAGATATCAATTTTAACAGACACATATATATCTATATACACACATATCTGCACACCAACAGAGTAAAATGGTATGTATTAAAATGATTTAAAATAATGAGTAGGATTCACTAATTTCATGCAGTTTTCTTTTTATTAACAAACTACTACCTCCTAAAATGGATAGTCCTCAAAGAATAAGAACTGAAAATTTTAACTTTTCATGAAGCTTTTTCTTAATAACACTTTCCTCATAGTAGTCTCTAAATCACCAGATCTGCTAGAGTAGACTTAAGTTGTTTTTTGTTGTCTTTTTGTTTGTTTGTTTGATTTTTGTCTGTTTGCTTGTTTTCTGAGAGTGCTGATCATTGAATCCAGGTTCTTGCACATACTAGGCAAATGCTCTGCCACTGAGCTACATCCCCACCCTAGACTTAAGTTCTGCTGCTCCAGTCAGAGACCAGAATGGACAGTTGCTCCCATTCAAGACTGGGTGCAAAATCTGGGAATCAATCTCCATAGAAGGAAAAGCTGATTCCTCTAAATTGGCTACCTATAGGGTTTTAGACAAAAGCAGAATGAAAGTTAAACTTGGAAATTGAGACAGAGATTGCAGTTTAGTAGAGAGCTGAGAGCTTGAGGAAGAATGTGTGTGGAATACTGTATGGTCACAGCAGGTGGAGAGAAAGAAACCAAAGTCTAACAGGATATGATAGCTACAGTATTGCTTTGTCTTGTCTTCTTTTTCTATATATCCTCCCTAGATGTTATTTCAATTATTATGGATTAGAATAACATCTTTTGACTGGTCACTACTTAGTTTATATTTCAAGTCCAGGTCTCCCTTCTAAGCAGCAGTCTCACAAACTTCTGTCCACAGCCCCCCCTCTATGAAGGTGTCTCAAAGATATGGGCTTCAAAACAGAAATCTTGCATGTTCTACCAACTCATCTTTCTCCTCCATTCTTCTTCATCTCAGTACATGGCAAAACTACTCAATTGCTCATTTCAAAATATCTTCACTTTTCCTCATTCACTTAAGTCTTCTTGATTTTATTTCTAAAAGATTTCTTGACTCTACTAACTTCTTTGGAAATCCACTACCATCACTAAGCACAGAGTGCCAACACTATTACCTAGATCACAATGTTAACTACTTCTGTTTTTTTAAACTTTCATTCCTGTCCCTTTATATGCATTGTTTGCCAGCCATGAGTAAACTTAAAATGTAAATTACATTGTGTTACCCAACAACAACAATGCTTTTGCTTAATGCTTCCCAATGTTTAGTCACCAAGCTCAGAATAAAATCCACAGTCCTTTCAGTGACCTCAGGGCCCTGCATTACCTATGCCTAGGTTCATCTTTCATTGTCTTGCCACTACATACTCCCACCCTAGTCCTCTAAAGTCCTTTGTTTACTGAATGTTTATGCTCTGTCTTATTTCTTTTCATACATGTGACACTCTTTGTTTAGGATGCAATCACCCCAAATTTCTACATGGCTAGCACATTATATTCCTTTAGGCCTCAACTTCAATGCTACATCCTCATGAGGCCTTCCCTCACCACATCTCCTGAAACAGATTGACTGATATTCCATCCGGACGCTTGTTTCCTTCGAAATTATTATTATAATTGGTGAATTTTAGTGTATTTGCCATTCCCTTTTTTATTTCCATCACCTTCATTATGATATGAGTTTGATGTCTATTTTGTTTGCTACATTTTATTCCAACCATTTGTTAAATGAATCAGTTGATTGATTGTCCAAGAGTCTAATTTATTCATAGAAGGGAATCATTTGAGAAAATGGAGCAAAAAATGCCTCTCTGGTCAGGGGCAATTTCCAAGAAGTTCTGGGTTGATAACATTCAGGAACAAGAGTTCTTTCATGATTCCTGTCAGCTAAGAATTGGTTATATTCCTTATCTTCTTAATCTTACCATCTTTCTACCTGCTATTTTCAAAAGAAATAGTGGAACTACTGAATATTTCAAAAACTGTAGAAGTCAGAGAAGCTTTGTGCCAGGTAGAGAAGATTCTCTTCTCAAGAGACCACTTAACTTTTGGCTTTGCTAGCCTAGTCTCACTGGTACTTAGAAATGAAGACCTCAAGAGAGGGTGTCTTGGCAAAATGGGCTGCCACCAGATGGCAGCAAAAAATTGTTTCATTTTCCATGCTCCTCTTAATTTTGCCCCCATTTAAGGATATTAAACTATGATTATTTTCCAGATATACTTAAAGCATCAATGGATTTTCCCACTTGGTATTTATATCTATTTATGTTAAATACTTTCTATTTATAAACCCAGTGTGAAATTCCACCAGATAATGGAATATCTTCAGAAAGAAAAAACTCAAATTTGTAAATTTATCAAAGTGAAAATAATGTTTTCCTTTCCCAGTAAATTATTTGATTTTAACCTTAGAATCCTACAATAAATATAAAGTACATAGTATAAATAAGTTATATAAAGACATTTTTACATTTGAAAATGAATTAATTCACTTGACACCATTTTGACTCAGAAAAAGAAAAGGTATATGTTGCTCTACCAGATGTTCTCTATAGTAATGCAGTAATACTTGTGTGATTTCTTAATCATCATCATGCTCCCCTATTAGAATTGAACTACTTATACAACATAAAATCCTTTACTATTCTCAAACTTAGTTAGCTTTACCAACAGTAGCTATAATCATTTCCTCATCCATCATCCATGCAGATCATTATAAATTCTCCTTTCCCCAAACACATCAATCCTTCTGCACCTCTGCTCATACTAGTCCCAGGTTCAGACTATTCTACCAGGTCTTTTCATCTGACAAACTCCTACTTATTTTTCATGACTCATCTCAAATGTAACTCCTTCTGAAAATTTCCCTGCCTTTCACCCTCCTTCAAGCAAAAAGATCCTCTCTTTTTAGTTTGTATAGTACTTTGTACATGTCTCATTTGATCATTCATCCAGTAACCTATTTTTCTTTAATTAGCCATGAACTATTCTGTGTTCCAAATAAATATGACAACTATGTCACTGCCCTCATCAGCTATTAAAAGGTAGAGATATTAAATGGAGAGCTGTATGATGAATGCTATGAGGAATTATAGGATATATATCTTTTGCATGCAGTGCAGACTTTCCTGAAGAATGAAGCTGAGATCTGAAGAATGAATGGAAGTCATTGAAGTATCAGTCAAACTTTCCAGGTAGTGGGGACAGCACTGAGTTAGAAGTTCAGTGTGCTACATCGGAGCAGTGGGGAGAATAACACTTAGTTAAGGCTGCAGAATTAGGCAGTGGAAAGTTTGTGCAGACTCCTTAAAACTTTATTGAGGATACTAGACTTTACCCAATAGTATGGAGAAGTTTTAAGAAGAGTAATATAAAATAATTGGATGTGGTTTTGAACTAATACTCTGATTGCAAAATGGAGAACAGATAAGAAAAGAACATACATAGATGGGGAAAAGTATAGAGAGATTATTGAAGCACATGAGACAAGTGATTTTGATAGATTGGAATAGGGCTGTAACTATGAGGATGGAGAGAGTGATTTGAGTGTTAGTTAAGAGGCAGAACTGACAGGATTTGGTGATTGACTGTAAGGGAGAAGAATGAATCAGGAGGACTCTTAGATTTCTAGATTGTGCCACTAGATTTCTGTCCGGGTTGTACTGTGTCCAAGGGTGATTGGATTTTTATATTAGTAGTGAATATTTAAAATTACATGGATAATTTATTGTTTTATATGATCTAGGAGTATATAATAAAACAAATGTAATAGTACTTCAAATTAAGTGAGTAAAGTCTTAAAAATTCATGTTTAAAAGAATTTGTGGGATTCCAGAGATATCAGTTATAAAAACTTTTCCTATGATAATAGAGAAATATTAGACTGGGGCTCTGACAATAATAATAAATCCTGCTGCTGTGAAACTCCCTGTGGCTGCCTTTCAAAGGAAGCATTTGCACTTTCCATTTTCCTATTTCAAGTAAGATTCACACTCTCTCCTATTTAACATACGCAATGCCTTGAAAATTAAAAATAGAATCGCCAAGCTACAGAGATTCAATTGATCATTTTAATAACTCTTTTCTTGGTGTTAATCAACTTTCTAAAGTTGTGAGCTATTTTTAGCATCAGTTATACTTGCACTTTGGGGTCCAATTCTAATTCTCTTCACATCACAGCAGATCACTTTGCAGTGCTTTCTTTCAAATCAATCAGCGCTTTCAGGAGAGAAACTGATGCAGCCCAGGAAGAGAACTAGGTCATGGCCGGCATTCTTGCTCACATAATGCTGAATTCTTTCACTTCCAGGTGCAGAGACAGGGTTAGAAGATTGCCATTGAGAGAGCACAAAGGCAACTATTAGAGAAGACAAGAAAAAAGAAAAGCTTACCTCAGGAATGTCATTTCAGACTGGCTTCATGGTTGTTTTATTTGTTTTCAGAATTTTAACTTCACCAAGATACAAATCACATTAAGTGAAATTTGCTATTAAATTTTTGTTTCCTAGTCTTAAAAATAGCAAGCAGTTGCTAATGCAGCCTACTCACACCCAACTTCCCATTTCGGTTTCTGAAAAGATCCAACAGACCAGTAATCTACTTGCCTGACACATAATCTCCTTTCAGGAACACTAGAAATTTCCATTCACTTATGTTTGATGGGATTTAGAGTGAGGGTAAAATAGAGCTTTGTACCTTCTCTTCTAAAGGAAAGTGAATCAGCCAACCCATGTGGAAGAAGGTTGCAAGATCTTCTATCACTTCCCCACTGTCTCTCTCTTCACTAGAAGTTCAGGATCCATGTCATCCAGCACAAAGAAAATCACTCCTTTGTTATGTTCATGTTGATTCTGAAGTGGCCAGAAGGCTATGTTTCCAACTCTTCTCCTCACACATCATTCAGGTAAAGTTAGGTGGGTTTGAAGTAGATAACAACTTTAAAGAAACTAGCAGGAAATTTTAAGTGCATATGCTTTATCAATTCATAATGCTAAAAAAGCAGACAGTATGTGCAGAAGAATATTTCTACCTCATTAAAAAAGCCAGTGAGAGGGATATTTGTGGATTGGTATAAAATTTGGAGTTATTGCCCCTTAATTTTTCACACAGCTCTATTTTCTTATTTACCCACTCATTTATCTACCAACTGAAAATAGAGGGTACTACGAATCTGAGGGAAAACATTTATGGATGAATTCTTTAGAAAAAAATACAAGGAAGCTGGGCGCAGTGGTGCACGCCTGTAATCCCAGCGACTCAGGAAGTGGAGGCAGGAGGATCGCAAGTTCGAGACCAGAGGCAATCTGCGTAATTTAGCGAGACCCTGTCTCAAAAAGTAAAAAAGTGGGCCGAGGGTGCAGCTCAGTGGTACAGCACTTGCAAAGCATGCAGGTGCAAGGCCCTGGGTTCAACCCCCAGTACCACCAAAAAAAAAAAAAAAAAAAAAAAAATACAAGGAAGAATGAGCTCAAAATGCAAGAAAAAGAAAAAATATTTTGAATTTCCAAAGTAGATAAATTAATATAAAAATGGACAATTTGACTACCCTGTGATAAAGCTTGAAAGTGAGTAGATGAGTTGTAAATTTCTGATTATCTCTACTACATAAAACCTTCAGCTTTGGTGACATAGAAGAGAGATTGGAAAAAACAAAAGCCCTTTCTAATCTGGGGAAAATAGTCAAAGATAGGAGAAAAGAGCAAAACTGTTTTCCTGTGGGTATTTGGGAAAGGTATCCTGCCTTTGACCCTCTCAAGGTTAAAACCTGGATTGGCTTATGTATTACTCATTTTTAACTCTCCCTCTGATAAATTCTGGCAAACTGAATTCAGCAACATATTAAGAAGATTGTTCACCATGACCAAGTGTGGTTTATTCCACAGATACAAGGCTGGTTCAACATATGAAAATCAATTAATGTAATTCACTATAACAAGAGGCTTACAAACAAAAATCACATGATCATCTCAATTGATGCTGAAAAGGCTTGGACAAAGTGCAACACCTTTTTAATGATAAAAACCCTGGAGAAGATAAGCATAAGAAAAAATATGTTAACATCATAAAGGCCATTTATGACAAACCTACAACCAATATCATATTAAATGGAGAAAAATTGTAACCATTTCCTCTAAGATCTGAAACAAGACAAGGATGTCCACTATCTCCCGTCTTATTTAACATTGTGACTGAAGTCCTAGCCAGGGCAATTAGAGTAGAGAAAGAAATCAAAGGGGTACAGATAAGCAAAGAAGAGGTCAAATTAGCCTTCTTTGTGGTTGACATGATACTATACCTAAAGGACTCCAAAATCTCTTCTAGAATACTTTTAGACCTAATTAACTCCTTTAGTAAAGTGGCAGGATACAAAATTAACACTCAAAAATCAGTAGCCTCTCTTTATACCAACTCTGAGCAGGAAGAGAAGGAAATTAAAGCTATAATCCCTTTCACAATAGTCCAACAGAAACTTAAATACCTTGGAATCAATCTAACCAAAGATCCTGCAGATCTCTACAAGGAAAATTTCAAAACATTAAAGACAAAACATTAAAGAAAGAAATCCCAGAGGCTACTAAAAGATGGAAGGACCGCTCCTGCTCATGGATTGGGAGAATCAATATTGTAAAAATGGCTATCCTACCAAAAGCAATCTATAGATTAATTCAATCCCCATTTAAATTCCAATGACAGACTTTACAGAAATAAAAAAAAGATCCAAAAATTCCTATGGAAACACAAAAAACCATGTATAGTCAAAATACTCTTAAGCTGCAAAACTAGTGTAGGTGGAATCACAATCCCTGACTTTAATCTGTACTATGGGACTGTAGTAGCAAAAATAGATTGGGACTGGCACAAAAATAGGCCTAAGGACCAGTGGAACAGAATAGAGGACCCATAGATACAACAAGGTATCTATAACCACCTGATCTTTGACAAAGGAGCTGAACAGGCAAATTAGAGCAATGATAGCCTCTTCAACAAATGTGCTGGGAAACTTGGATATCTGTTGGAAAACAGACCTACACCTCTCAATATGCATGAGAGCTAACTTGAAATGGATGAAAGACATAAAACCAGAAATTTTAAAATTACTAGAAGAAAAGATAGGCAATATACTCCAACATATAGGCATGGAAAAACATTTCCTTAATAAGATTCCAATTGCCCAGGAAATTGCAACAAGAACAGATAAATGGGATTACATGAAATTAAAAACTTCTGCACAGCAAAGGAAACAATCAACAGAGTCAAGGAAGTCCCCACTGAATGGGAGAAAATCTTCACATCCTATACATTGGACAGAGGACTCATTTCCAGAATTTACAAAGAATTCAAGAAAGTAACTCCCAAGACAACAAATGATCCAATACACAAGTGGGCAAAGGAAGTAAACAGAGAGTTCTTATATGAAGAAGCCCGTAAAGCCATGAAACACATTTTAAAAAGTGCTCAAAATCCCTAGCCATTAGGGAAATGCAAATCAAAACAACTCTGAGATTCCACCTTATTCCAGTAAGAATGACCAAAATCAATAAAACAAATAGCAACAAATGTTAGTGAGGTTGTGGAGAAAAGGGAACCCTCTTACACTGCTGATAGAGTTGTAAAGTGGTTCAATCACTTTGGAAATCAATATGGAGTTTCCTCAGAAAACTAAAACTAGAACTACCATATGACCCAGTTATACCACTACTGGGAATATACTCAAAAGGAGATGGGTCATCATACCACAGAGACAACTGCATCTCCATATTCAAGACAGCACTTTTCACAATAGCAAGGATATGGAATCAACCAAAGTGCCCATCAACAGAAGAATGGATAAAAAAAATTATGGTACATATACACAATGGAGTACTACTCAGCAATTTAAAAAATGAAATAATATCATTTGCAGTAAAATGGGTGGAATTGGAGAACATCATCTTAAGTGAATGAACAGAAGCCCCAAAACAGAAATACCATACATTCTTGCTCATCTGTGGGAGCTGAATCAAACTTAAAGGAAGGAAAAAATCCTATACATAAATTGAAACAAAATAAAAACTCAGTTAAACTTAGCATAAAAGGGACAATTTAAGGAGTGGAAAGAAGGAGGGATGGATCCTCCTAGCAGAGGGAAGTGATGATTAGAGAAGACAGGAGGGGGAGGAGGGTCAATGAAGAAGGATGAAGGGGGAGATGTTAACCTCAATGTAAACAGCACAACTTTATTAGTATGGTGGGGAAAAAAAGGGGAAGATAGAAAAAAACTACAAAAATAGCTAAAATTTAAAAAATAGTAATAATAGCAATAATACCAAAAGCTAGAAATAATATAAATGGACTAGATCACTCATCTAATACTGCTGAGAATGTAAAAAGGTAGATCACTATAGAAAAAAGCTTGGACTTAAATCAAACTTGGGATGCACGTATATAGATAAATATTCTCAGAAAAAGACATACAAGTGAAAAGGAGATCATTGGTGGGGGGCTGGGGATAGGGGAGGAGGGTCATGAGAGGGTGAGGGGGAAGTTATGTGAGCAATGTACAATGAAATGCATATATGGAAATGTCACAATGAAATCCATGTCATAATGAAACCCATTAAGCTATACATTAAAAATTTCTAATAATGCAAAAATCTCTACCTCTGCTTTTGTGTGTGAGAGTGGGTCTGCAAGACATTCTCTGACCTACCTTCTTTGGTAGTAGACCATAAGACCATCATTCTGCTTTATACCCATGAGGAAGTAATGCTACATGGAGAGGCCAGTAAGAATCTGAACAGGCAGTTCTTGCTGGATTTTCCTTCTAATATCATTAAATTACATCTTTTTGCCAAATCACATTTCTACATGAATATCTATTCTTCATTGAATCTTGGCTTAAAAATGGACAATTTTCCCAGAGTCATTCGATCTTCATTTAAAAACACTCGTGTGTCATATAAAACTTTGATTAATAAGTCTGTTATGCTTTTCTCTTGTTAACTTCCCTTTGTGTTGGGGCATTGACCATGACCCTTATTATGGGTAAGAAAATGTATCAGAGCTTTCTGTCCCTACAGAGGGCAGGAATGCCTTGTGCGCTGTTTCTTATCTGGGTTACTGGGTGAGGAAGATTATGAAGAATATTCTAATCATAGTTGGGTAAAAAGTGATGAAAGGACAATTCTTGGGGACTAAGGGAAGGGGGACTATTATCCCTATTGTCCAGATTCCCATGGGGCATGCATGTGGATAAGCATCTGCATGATTTCCATGTTTCTTTAAAAATGATATTAAGGAAGACTGAAAAAGTACAGGTAGCTAGTGTTGAGGAATATTTTTCCCCTTAACCCTTGTGAGTTCTTAGTAACAGAACAGATTAATAAGATAAAAGCAAACAAGTTTATTAGCATGAAAATTTCATCTATACGTAAGTAATTCTCAAAGAGATGGTTTGGAAATCTAGTTTATATGTCATCCTCAACAATGCACAGTAAATTTTTAGAGAAATGACAAGACAAAAAAAGAGCCTGAGTCTCTAAAGGTGGCAATGTATAGAAAGATAAGTGACAGATAAAGGCTAGTGAGTAGAGCTTATTAATGTAGATCCCCTATGCCAATCTGCAGTTCAGTAAGGGTCTAGCTTCATCTTCAGCAGTTAACCTTTGTTCTCCCTGGTAGGTGGAGGCCAGTATACCTTTATCTTTGTAATTGAATCCCAGCATCTGTTTCTTCATAATTGCCTTCAGCTCAACAATCCTTATTCAAGAGGCAATTTTGGGGTAGAATATTCTGGTCTCCCACATGCTTAGCCCTTGGAGCCAGGCTGAGTAATATGTGGATTGGACTATATTGTCACATCAACTGGAGAGCAAAGCAGTACCATGAATTCCAGGAGCAGCTGGTATGTTGATAATCCAAGGCCAATGCAGATTAAATCTGATGAAGCCTATCTAGGGCAAAAAATATCCATGAGCAGATGTCAGTCTTTTCTTATAGCACTTTTTGTGAGCACTTTTTCCTCTGGGAAGAAGGGGAAAAAAAAAAAGAATAACTGTTCTTGGGTTAATATAATTAAAATTGTATTTTAAATTCAATAGAGCCTAAATTTAATATACTGGCAAGATTAAGATTTCTATCTTTAGTAAAACAAAAGGCAGCTTTGAGGAGATAAGTTTTGTTCAGTTGATGAGAAAAAGAAAGTTTAGTTTTTGCACATCTGAATACAAAAATCCACTTCCCTATATCATCACCAATGAGGGAGACCAAATGACTTTTTGAGTACTAATTCCCTTTAGGTATTTGGTTCCTTTATGATTAAGATAGCTACTGTGGAGCTCACTTCCTGTGACTGAAATCTGAAAAATAGTGTATATATTATCATTTGCAGGAAGTAATTATAATCAATGGAACCTCATGGATAGAAATCTGGGATTGATATTCTGATCAAGTTTGGGTTTAAAGGCAGGGAGGACCAATTGCTTTTTAAAAATGGGGCACTGGTAATGCATGACTTGTAGTAGCAAAGTCATTCCTGAAATGATCACTCTTTGCCTGGAATGAAGTGTCTGCTCAAAGCAAGCCTTGATAGATGCAGTGGCTACTGCAGTTGTTGTTGTTAGGTGCCATCCAGTCAGATATGACTCATAGCGCCCCTATGTACAATAAAACAAAACATTACTTGACACTGTGCCATGCAGGTGATCTTTTTTATGCTTAAGCCCATTGTTGCAGCAACTGTCAATCCATCTATTAGAGGGTCTTCATTTTTTTCACTGAACCACCACTCTCCCAAACATGATGTCCTTCTCCAGGGATTAGTCCCACCTAACAACATGTCCAAAATATATAAGGTGCAGTCTAGCCAGTCTTGCTTCCAAGAAGCACTCTGGTTGCATTTCCTCTAGGACAGATCTGTTGGTTCTTTTGGTAGTCCATGGTATAGTCAGTAGTGAGTATAATAAAAATCCAAATTGTATGATTTGAAAGGGTAAATTCCATAGTGAATTATGTCCCAGTAAAACTGTTAAGATAAAAGAAGTTTGAAATAAGAAGTATATTTTTTGTATTATTAACAAAATCCATGGAATAAATGTCAAAATGCATCTTTGTGAAGTGATTGTACTGGTTGGAAAGTCCTCAAATGATAACATTACAGGATACAAAATTATTTTATCATGTAGTGATTTTGGGAGGCATTTATTCAAGATATATGCATTTCATTGAACAGTAATTACCTGAATAAACCAAAGAATTTATTGCCAATGATATGCAGCAAAAAATCAGAAATAAGCAAGAAGAAATAAATGGTTTAGGAAGTGAATATCATGTCTTCATAAATGGTCATCCCAGGTTATAGTAACTGAGATGGAAAGTACAGATTAGCTTTTGTAACATCTTATTTTCTTGTGTCTGTTTCTGTTACTAGACCTAGGTCCAGCTGTTTGCCACTCAAAAGCCAACACTCAGAAGATGAGAGTTAGTGGGAAGGAAATGAGCTTTATTCAAGGGCCAGATTTGAGAAGATGGAGAAGCTACTGTCCTCAAAGCTTCACCATGGGGCACTCAGATACAGCGAAAGGCTTTTATAGAAAATGAAAAGAGAAGCAGGAAATATCGGGTATGACAGCTACATGCTGAGTGAGGTCTTTGTCATCCAGGGTGTATGTCTCCCTTTTTTCCCCCTGGCCAGAGTATCACAATTGACCTTGACTTTCTGGGGCTAATTACAAACATTTTACTGCCTGAAGGTTCAACCTCAAGCAATTTCCATGCTTTGTGCTGACTGATGCAGAGAACTAAAGAATAAGGAGGAGGCTACACATTCTGATATGATCTGAAGGTCCCCAGATGTTCTGCATTCTATAAATCCAAGAAAGATTATGTAGCAGTTAACCTAAGCATTTAGGTATGTAGCATTTAGGTATCGCTTTTTTTTTAGACTGTATAATGCCAAACAAAGGGAGAGAATGCAAAAGCAACTTTTCCCAAGGACAAACTCTCAAAGGAGCAGCCACTGTCTTATTTCTTGTTGAAAGAAAGGCTTTAATTCCTTCAATATGCAGCACAACTTCTTTTCTTCTCAGCTCCTCCAAATGCTACAGAAAAAAACAAAACAAACAAACAAACAAAAAACCCAAGACATGTTTAGTTATCTCCTCAACAATTAGTTGTTAATGTAATGAAGGATAACTTGAATCTTACCGTCATAGGATTAAGTTCAGTAAAATAAGTTTTTACTAAATCATAACGAGATTTCTAATAACATTGTCATAATTGTTATGTTATTACAGAGTAAAAAGTAAATTTAAAACAAGTTCTAGGTATTAAATAATTTTGTCTTATTAACACCACTCATAAATATAATATGATTTTTTTAATTTGCTGAGGGAAAAGATAAACGGTTTGCAATAGGGCATATGGTGTGCATTCAGTATTAAATGAATTTGGCTGAGAGTACCGTGTTGGAATTTTGAAAAGAAGGTGTGAAGTAGACTGTTTACTTCACAGTGAAGATACTGAGGCAAAAAGAGTCCATATATTTGATACTTAAAAATTACAAGACCAAAACTTGAATTTTGAAGCCTACAACTTGTAAAATTTCTTGAGAATATAGTGTGATTCACATTTACCAGAAAATTCCTTCTGAAGCAGCTCTTCAGATGTGGGGAGAAATTTTTTTCCTGTCTTAGTAGATCAATTTAAATGCCTGAGAAACATCTCCTTTGTCTCCAAGGCTGAGATGGAACCAATATCTTAGAGATTTTTGCATTTTCATTTCTGTTTCAAAACATGGCACCAGTAAGTGGCACCAGTTAACTACAGATGTAATGTATTGTAAAACGAACTATTTTAATGAAATTACAAATGTGAGTACTTTAAAAAAATAAGAGTTAAATGAATTGAACTCATGCATGTCAGCCAGGCTCTCTCTCCAGGCAGCCCTGTGCTTGCTTTAGGGGATCAGAAACAAAATGACCATGGTGGCCAAGATGTCAGTTATTTACAGACTTCCTTCACTAAGTCTACTCTGGCTAACAATGCTGTCAAACACACCACCTGCCAAAACAGATTAATGCTCCACATAATGTGCCAGCATTCCCCAGAGGTACCAGAAAACATCTGGGAGCAAGTGTGGTTATTTTGAACTCTATCCGTCAGATTGATTCACTGTGTCTGGAATGGACATTTATTTCTGTATTTGGCTTGGCTTTTTCTGCCCTTTGCAGTTACCAACAACCATGAACTTATTGAATGCTTCATTCATAACACCAGGATTCCACACAGTTATGTTTCTAACCAAGGGACTTGTTTTGTAGGAAAAAAAAAAGTGATAATATGCTGAACTCCAAGGAATTCCCCAATTATCTATGCTTTCTATTGACACCCAAGGGCTATCCTTATAGACTGAGACAATGATGTTAAAGACTTTGTAATAGCACTTACCAGAAGACAATGTCCTGTGACATTAAGAGGATGTTTTGGAAAATGCATTATAGGACAATAAACAGTGAGTCAGATCTTAATTCATCAAATTTAAGATGGTCCTGATTGTAAAGAGCACCATTATTTTATGTACAGTTGAGAAAGAAAGTTTTAAAAATATCCTACTAAGTAAACTATGACTTGTAATCATTGTAAGAAGTAGACCACTGTCAGAAACATGAAAATCTTAAAGGAAATAGAAAAGACAAGACCGAAGTGGCTTAAAACAGAAGAGATATGGTAAATGGTACTTTTTATACATTCATAATACATAAATTAAGGAAAGAAAGACTAGAAGTGAAAGTGATGCTCCACCATACTGTCCCAATGACACTACCACAAAATCTGTGCCATTTTGCTGCTCTGTTGTTGTTTTTTAAAAAATATTTAAACCTGTTCTGATAATTTAATTATGTGGACTTGTCAAATTTTATTTCAAGGAAAAGGACTTAGGATTTGTTTATTGCTAGTGATGTTTGTAGAAAGGAGAGTACTTACCTATCAAGAAAAGAATTTCTGATTAGAGATCATTAAATTTCTGATTGGCTGTCTGTCAGCTGACAGTTAGGTTGTAGGTGAGTGATCAGTATTCAAAAACCAATCTTAGACTTATTAAAGTCCATCAGGCAAATATGAAATGGTACCTAAGAAATTTCATTAGGAATACTAACTTTTTCCTGGAAAATGATTGGAGCATATATAATAGACCAGATTTGGAGCAATATTTTCCTCAAATTACAAAGGGAGTAATGTTTCCACAAAGGACAAAGAAAACCCAAAATATAATAGCAACAAATTGGGTGGGAGTAGAATAGCTATGTTTTCCAGCGAGTAATTTAATCACCAAGAAGAAATGGAGCTAGCATTTCACAATAGGGACAAAAAGATATAAATCAGCAGCCATGTGATCTTCTGAGTTGTCTCCTCAAACTAGCCTATGTAAGGGGAAAGTTAGTGGAATCATATAGGCCAAATAATCCATCAGGTAAGACTGCCAAGGATACTAACACATCTGAATAATGACTTACGAGAAGCTATAAACCAAACACATGAACCATTGATAGAAATAAACTCATAGAACTAACTAGCTAATATAACAGGTGAAGGCAAGAGATATGGTCAGGACTCATTACTACCTGAGAAAATGAGGAGCTATGCATCATTTCTTTTGTGTGTGTGTGCACACGTGCGTGCGTGCACATGTGTGTTGTTTGTTGTTGTTAGGTGCTGTGGAGTCAGGTCCCACTTATGGTTACTCTCATAGGGTTTTCAATGGCTGATTGTTTTGGGAGTGGATTGCCAAGTCCTTCTCGTGTGTGTGTGTGTGTGTGTGTGTGTGTGTGTGTGTGTGTGTGTGTTTGTATGTATGGGGCTAACATATAGCTCAGTTGGTAGAGGGCTGCTCTGCAGTCTCTGAGGTCCTGAGTTCAAGTCCCAGCACCATAAAAATGGGAAAAGGATGTGGCAATCCACTCCAGAGGCAACCCAGAAATAAAAAGGTATTGAAAATGCAGTGAGGGTCTCTATGAGTCAGACACAACTTGACTGCACCTAACAACAACATATATATATATATATATATATATATATATATATATATATATCCCCATTAATATCTCACACAAGTAAAATTTCACTAAAGATCATTCAAAAGCAACTGCAGCAATATCTAGACAAGGAAATTCCAGAAAAATCAAGCCAGATTCAGAAAAGGGCATGGAACCAGAGATATCATTGCTGATGTCAGATGGATATTGGCTGAAAGCAGAGAATACCAGAAGATGTCTATCTATGTGTTATCAACTATGCAAAGGAATTTGATTGTGTGGATCATAACAAATTACAGATAACATTGTGAAGAATGGGAATACTACCAGAGCACTTAATTGTATTCATGAGGAATCTGTACATGGACCAGAGGTAGTAATTCGGACAGAACAAGGAAAACACTTCTTGGTTTAAAGTCAGGAAAGGTGTGTGTCAGAGCTGTTTATTTTTACTGTACCTCTTAAATCTCTATGCTGAGAAAATAATCCAAGAAGCTGGACTTTATGCAGAAGAATGTGGCATCATGATTAACCACTTGCATTATGCAGATAACACAACTTTGCTTGCTGAAAATGAAGAGGATTTGAAACATTTATTGATGAACATCAAAGAGCACAACCTTCAGTATGGATTGTGCCTCAACACCAAGAAAACAGAAATCCTTACAACTAGATCAGTAGCAACTTCATAATAAATGGAGAAAAGTTTGAAATTGTCCAAGATTTTGCTTTACTTGATTCTATAGTCAAAACCTGTGGAAGCAGCAATCAAGAAATCAAAAGAGGCATTGCATTGGGAAAAGCTGTTGCAAAGAGCCTGTGTAAAGTATTGAAAAGTAAAGATGTTTCATTGAAAATGAAGGTGCACCTGACTCATACCATAGTATTTTCAGTCACATCATATGCTTGTGAAAGCTGTACATTGAATAAGAGAGACAGGAGAAGAATTGATGGTTTTAAATTACAGTGCTGCAGATGAATATTGAATATACCATGGACTGCCAAAAGAATCAACAGATCTGTCCTAGAACTACAACCAGAGTGCTCTTTGGAAGCAAGGATGGCTAGACTGTGTCTTACATATTTTAGACATGTTGTTGGGAGGGACCAATCCCTGGAGAAGGACATCATGTTTGGGAGAGTGGAAGGTCACTAGATGGATTGACACAGTGACTTCAACAATGAATTTAAGCATAAAAAAGATTATGTGCATGGCACAGTGTTAGGGAGTGCTTCATTCTGTTGTACATAGGGTTGCTATGTGGTAGACCCAACTTGATGGCACATAACAACAACAACAACAACAACAACAACAACAACATATAAAATTCACATATAAATATATATTATATATATTATATAATATATATATATTTAACTTTTTTCCTCCTCCTTTCTTTTTACCCTTTTGCATAGGCTGTATCATTGATAATTAAATTTCTAATTAAGTTTACAGCTTTATAAACCAGAAAACAATTTAAGCTGCTGTACAGTGAGTTAAGATACATTTATTTTTCTCTCATAGGTGACTCTAGGTCATAGTTGAGGGCTAGGTGATGGTGTGAGCCACTGTCAGGGTATTTTAGGTTACTATTGTTACTGTTAGAAGTTTAAGTATAGGAAGAAGTTAAGTATAGGAAGTTAAGCATAGGAAGAAATGTGTGGATGAACGTTGCATACCAAAAAGACTAAATTAAAGATATATACTGAACTGGTACTTATATTCACTCAAACCTCCTAGTGGGGCTTCCTATAATTCTGTTAGTAAACTTTATGTCAACTAACAAATATCAGAGATAATCAACTTGTAAAGAGAAAATGTTTGTTTGGGGTCACAGTTCTGGAGTTTTAAGTCTATGATTGGATGGCCCCTTACTTTTAGGCATTTAGTAGGGGATTAGCACATCATGATGGAGTCATGTGGCAGAGCATAGTCACTCATGCCATGGCCAGGAAGTAAAAGAGGGAGAGGAAGAGGAAGGAGGCACTGTCCCATAAATCCCTTTTAAGGACATGTGTCTAAGAACCTAAGCACCTTCTATTGGGTACCACTTTTTAAAGATTCTACCACAACCCAACATGTTGTGTCATGGACTAAGGACCTTAAACTCATGAGGTTTTTTTTGGGGGGGGGGGCATTTATCTAAACCATAGCAACTAAAAAGTTTAAAAAGTTAACATTCCATGTTTAGACTCCATTGAAGTTGAGGATGAAGGCAAGAATTAGGTTCTGTATATTAGATGAAACTGCTTGAGACAGGGAAAGCAGAGATCTCCCTCCTTCTTTGGGTGATATTTCTGGCAGGCATCATTGTATATTTGTAGATTTTTAAAATTTATTTATGTTTAGGAAACACCATTCTAACCACTCACTTCTAGACTAAAGGTTGTCTGACTGTTTCTATAATGTGTCAGAGAGTACTTATGTCAGGTTTCATAGAATAAGAGGCTATATACAAGCTCTATGGCAGCTTGGAGTCACTCCTGAAGGAGGCCCAGCCTCAAGACTACTTTTACACTCTTTCAGTGATTTTTGTAAGCATCCCATTTTGTACCTTGAACCAATGTCTGCTTAAAATATTTGGAGTGCTTTGTGTTTCCTATAACTGAAAATTATCTGATCATAGCTAATGTCTACACATCATTCAGACTCTATAGCTCCTGAATGGCAGCACGCCAGCCAAGAGGAGCAAAGGCCAAGGGTATCCTGGGATATCTGGTTGCCTAAAGAAATTATTTTTTTTCTTCAAAAGGAAGCAGTAATAACATCATGGTACTGAAATCTTGGGCAAGGTGTTTATGAGATCTGACTTACTTAACAAAACCACACTGCACTAGATACCACAGATTGAGCACATTATATTTTCCTTCCTTTTGGACAGAAAGATATCAGCACTCATGTGGAAAGCAACTAGAAATTTTGTCTTTTGTAAAATGTTAGGCCTGGTTTGGTGGCTCTACATTCCAAATCAGTAAAAGAAAATCATTTAAAGGTATGTTTAAAAGGCTAATTACTGAGAGTTAGGGATAATTCTGTACATTCTTTTCCACTAGCGTGGGGCACGTGCCTCCCGGTCCAACCCGGATGCTCGGACTGGTGGAGCCGCCATGCACACAGATACTAAACACAATTCACTCGGGACCCTCAGGTGAGGGGCATGGACTCCTGAGGCCCTTGGGATGCTGGTGGAGATAGGAGAAAGGAAAAGCCTCGGGCGCTTTTGCCTTCCAGGGACAAACACCCGTGTTGGTGGTCTCGCTGGTCACGAGGAGAAAGTTCTTGCTTTGCTGGTGATCAGACAGAGAGCGAGTTCTTTCCTTGTTGATGGTCACAGCAGGAGAGCGTTCTTTCCTCACTGAAGGTCCAGGCAAAAAAGGGAAAAGGGTAAACTACCACAGTGCAGCTCCTTATATAGCTCACCCACAGAATGGCCTGAGCCAATCAGCTTTGAATTCAATTGTCCAATCAGGTTTGGGGGTTTTGTGAAGGGTTTTATACAAATGTCCAACCAAGTTACTTTCATTTTCCCTAGATTTCTAATTTATAAACCAGATCTTCAAAAGCTGTTTGCCCAGTTTTGGGGTTTTTGCCAATTTCTCCCTACACACTAGAAATAGATAAAACATTAGGAATCATTATATTTGATTGGAGAATATATGAAATAATAGTGGAAAAGGAGATGAGAAAGACAAGGATGCAAAGGGGCATGGCAGAAGTAAAAAAGATGTGAACACAAATATCTAAAGTAATCATAAAACAAAGGCATTATAGAAGAAGAGAATAAAACAAGCTTGCAAAACATCACATCAATGCATTGATACATGATTGTGAAGTCTAACTAGGGAAGTGTGAAATTTATAGGGCAGGCTGGCAACATATTTCCAACATGTAACTTTGTGTGTGTGTGTGTGTGTGTGTGTGTGTGTAGAATCTAACTCAGGGCCTTACCCATGCTAGGTTAGTACTCTACCACTGAGCCACACCCCAAGCCCTGACTTCACATTTTATTCTCTTAATAGTGTCTTTTAAAAACAGACTTTCTTAACTTAATGAAATAAATTTATCAACTTTTCCCTTTGAATTTGGTACTTTTTGTTCTGATTGGGAATCTTTGCATAATTCAAGTCATGAATTTGTTTCTTTCCATTTAAAAACTTTTATTTCACAATTAAGTCTATGATTTATTGAGTATATTCTCACATGGAGGTCAAAATTTGTTTTTTCATATGGATATTTACTAAATAGAGAACCACTTCTTGAAAAAAATATAATTTCTCTACTGATTGTCACTTGTAACTTCATGTATTAAGCTGATTGGATATGTATGGTTGACTTCTGGAGTTTTTATTGTATTTAATTGATTTATTTACTGTTCTTGTTTAATACCACAATGTCATAATTACTGTAGCAATATAGTAAATCAGTATATATAGAAACTGCCTGGATTAAAGTTGAGAAAGGTGTGCATCAGGGCTGTATACTTTCACCATATCTCTTCAATTTATGTGCTGAGAAAATAAGCCGAGAAGCTGAACTTTATGAGGAAGAACGCAGCACCAGGATCGGAGGAAGACTCATTACCAACCTGCATTATGCAGATGACACAACTCTGCTTGCTGAAAGTGAAGAGGATTTAAAACATTTGATGAAGATCAAAGAACATAGCCTTCCATATGGATTGTGACTAAACATCAACAAAATAAAAATCCTTACAACTGAGTCAGTATGCAACTTCACAATAAATGGAGAAAAGATTGAGTTTGTCCATGATTTTGCTTTACTTGTTCTACAAGCAACACCCACAGAAGCAGCAGTCAAGAAATCAAAAGATGCATTGCTTTGAGAAAAGTTGTGGCAAAAGATCTCTTTAGAGTTTTGAAAAGTAAAGATGCTACATTGAAGACAAAGTGCACCTGACTCATGCCATGGTATTTTCAGTCACACCATTTGGTTGTGAAAGCTGGACATTGAACAAGGGAGACAGAAGAAGAATTGATGTTTTTGAATTATGGTGCTGGAGATGATTATTGTATATACTATGGACTGCTAAAAGAACCAACAGATCTGTCCTAGAAGAAGTGCAACCAGAGTGCTTCTTGGAAGCAAGGATGGCTAGAGTGTATCTTATGTATTTTGGATATGTAGTCAGGAGGGACCAATCCCTGCAGAAGGACATCACATTTAGGAGAGTGGCAGGTCAACAACAACAACAAAAAAAAAAAAAAAAAAAAAAAAAGGAAAACCCTCCACCAAATGGATTGACACAGTTTCTGCAACAATGGGCTTAAACATAAATAAGACTGCGTGCCTGACACAGAATCGCAGAGTGTTTTGTTCTGCTGTATGTAGGGTTGCTATGAGTTGGACTCAACTCAAAGGCACCTAACAACAATAAGACCTATATGTATATTTTTCAAGATTTTCTTTTTTCAGCTTTTGCAATTTCATATAAATTTTAGAGTTAGTTTGCTAACTTCCACATAGACACCTAAACACATTGCTGAAAATTTAATTGCAATATCACAAAATCTATAAATCACATTAAGGATAATTGGCATTAATTTTGCCATGAAGAAATTCACAGCAGATTTCCTTGTAGGGCTTCAGTAGGGACCTGTGACAAAGGTTTTCAGAGAGTGCTAGAATGTCCTCCAAAACTCATTTTAAAGATTGTAATTAGAATAATGTCACATTGCATAACTCTTCCAAATCCATCTTGCCATTTCTATATTCTGTAGGATGACAAAGACCCTTGAAATTGCCTTTGCCAATTCTGATACCAATAGAATATGAAATATAGTCTTCTGCAAGGAAGAACAGTAAATTCTTATGAAAATAACACAATCTACTAGACTTAGTCTGAAGGTTTAGCCAAAATCTCAAAATCTTTATCACTGCCTCCCCATGGTATGATGTAACTATCACATATGAAAGTTAAAGGCCAGAAACAGCTTTGAAAGTTTGTAAAGATAAACAGGAAATTGCATTTCAATAACTCCAGAACACATTATAAATGTTGGACTTGATTTATCTGAACCTACTTTCTATTTTCTAAAAGTGTATTCAAGAATGAAGTGAAATAACATAATCACATGTAAATTGGCTTTTTAAATGCTAAAATTAGTAATATCAACCAAGAAATGAGTTGTGAGTTTTCCATTTTATTTTAATCCTGTGTTAGATTTCATTTTCAGATGTAGTTCATGGCTCCCAGCCAGATATCTTAACATTAGTTGTTTGTAATGGTTTTGTAGAGATCTGCAGAACTGCTCTTCTGGATGTTACATGTGGTCATTGGGCTCTGTAGCCAAAGGAAACATTGATTGCAGAAACATCCAAGGTCCATGGATTGAAGCAAAGCCTGTAGGCTGCAATTGTAGAGTTGGATTATTCTTCTCATTAAAACTACACTGGAGATGATTCTCAAGATAGATTTATAATTCACATGGTTATAGTGGGCCACAGAAAATAACAACTAATTCAAGATATTTTTAAAAATTGTTGAGATTTATTAGCTTGGAAACATATCCCAGGTTTTTGAAATGCATAGGCAGTAGTAACTTGTATTTTAGGAAATATACACATATACTAACATAATGAAAATAAATGTTGACTAATGTACTTTTTCATTCAAAAGATCTTGAACATTCTAGGTAATTTTACTGATTTATAGGCTGCTACTACTGCCAGCAAATGCTTACAGGTAACATTCTGCTTTAGCTATAGGCTATAAGTGTACATTTCTGCTATGGTTGCTGAAATACCCACAGTCATATTGGTGAAAGTTCCTTGAGTATAATTTATAACAAAATAAACAAGGTCAAACAAAAGTCATCTCTTCTCAACTTGGGAAGATGAGGTAAAATTAAAACACCCATATATAATGACATGAACAAGTTTTATAAACAAAATATCCCAGCCGCTGGGAAGGATGATTAGTAAATTAAGCAATATGCTTTAAATACTAGAAAAATAATTAAACTTAATATTCTGGTCAAAATAAAATACTATTAGAGATTATTTATCTCACCTACCCCCAACTCCCATTCTGCACTAGAAAAGTCACTGTTGGAAACTGTCAAGTCAGAAACTTACTTTCTAACATTTTGACTTCAATATACACCATTCAGCCATGTCTGAACAAAATGATGTATGTATCTAGCTACCTATCTGGAATTCCAAATTTCCCCATGATATTTGCATCCCTGCATGTGGCATGTAAACCAAGGCCACTCATATGATTGCTGTGAAGTAGGTAGAAATTTACCTTGCCTCCCTTGCTTTCTGTGTGGTTTTCTCCCTCTCTTCTGCCTCCTACTGCACATCCCTACAGAGGCCTGCAGACTGCTGCTCTCAGTCCACTTGGCACTGCCTTCTGGCAACTGCTCGTCATCTCCACATTTGCCTCTATTTCCCACTGACACTGCTACATTATATTCTCCAGCCCCTCTCAGGTGTAACAGAGTCCAAATTCAATAATGTATGACATTTGCAAGCCTAGCTGCCATCATCTTTTTCAAGGTCCCACTTCTTTTGTTTTCTGCTTTCTGGTAGCCAGATGCAAAGCATTCAGGGGATGACTTGGATGCTCTGGGTGATACCAGATATGCATATCTGAATGATCATGGAGGACAGAGCAACCCCAGCCTCACTGCCTCCAACCAAAACAACCTCCACATTGGAGAAGATAACAGTAGCAAGTAACTTTTAATTTTGTAGATCCATGGGATTAGTGATAATCAGTTTATCAGGACAAATACAGTGCCCTTTTCCTAGATCATTAGTCTTTCTCTACTAAACCTTTCCAACAAGAGTTGGGAAATCAGACTTTCTCAGCCAAATCTAGCCATGGTCTGTGCTTTTATAGCCTGCAATCTAAAAATACTTGTCTTCAAAAAATTTTAAGAGTTAATTGAAGCTGGGTGTGGTGGCCCATGCCTATAATCCCAGGGGTTTGGGAAGCAGAGGCAGGAGGATCACAAATTTGAGACCAGAGGCAGTCTGTAGCGTAATTTAGTGAGACCCTGTCTCAAAAAGTAAAAAAATGGGCTGGTGGGGTGCAGCTTAGTGGTCCAGCACTTGCAAAGCATGCAGGATGCAGGTGCGAGGCCCTGGGTTCAACCCCGGTACTGCAAAAAAAAAAAAAAAAAAAAAAAAAGAGTTAATTGAAACAGCTGAAAGAAGAGAAAAAAAGGAGAAGAAAGAGAAAGAAGAAGGAAGTAACAAGAGAGAGAATGCATGTAGCATGCATATAAAAGCATTTACGGTCTGGTGTCTGGCAGATAAATGTTGCCAACCCTGCCTCTGAAATGTTGAGAGAGTACTAGACCCTTGGAAAAAGCCTCCGTGTGCCAGGACTGCCCATAATGACATTACCAGTGTTTATCTGTGCTGAGAGTGTGACTTTGCACCGAATTACAGCTTTTGGTACTCAGGGTCTAGAACAGTGCAGCGCTCTTGCAAAGACACAAGTTTTAATGTGGAGGTGGGGGTTCCAACTCATCCCTGAGCCTCACTTTTCTCCTCTATCTACAAGGTAGCTTTCTTTATGTGAAGAATCTTACACTATTGCATAGAGCTATAAGCTTCTGATCTTAATTCTCCACAGGCTGAAAACAAGTCTCAAACTCCTGGAGAAAGTAATAATCCTTACTATGTAATTTATAGCCCTAGATCCCTCAAATCTTCCTTTCTCTCACAGAGTAGACCTTATTCCCACAAAATATTTCAGAGACATATATGCATGAATGGAGACAGATGCCTGTTATGTAGGTGGGGAGGTTATACCTAAATATGTACATATGCAATATGTATGGTGTTGTTTACACTAGCAAGCAATTGGCTATAAAACATCCTATTATGTTTGCATCTGGCCATCTAATAAAATACTTATGGTTTTGAATGGTCAATAAGAAGATATATGCCAGGCATTGCATTTTAGAAGTGGAAGTTGCTAGACCTTGAAATTATAACAGCTATTATTTCTCCACCTATCTGTCAGCTTGTTGTGCTGTGGAGTCTTGTGCGTTACTGTGATTCTGAAAGTTATGCCACTAGTATTTCAGATACTAGCAAGGCCATCCATGGTGGGCTGGTTTCAGCTGAGCTTCCAGACTAAGACAGACTAGGGAGAAGGACCTGACAGCCCACTCCTGAAACAATTAACCATTGAAAACTCTATGGATAGCAAAGAAGCACTGTCAAATATAGTCCCAGAAAATGAGCCCCATAGACTGGAAGGCATTGCAGAGATGACTGGGGAAGAGTTGCCTACTCAGTAGAGTTGACCCTAATGATGGGATTAGAGTAAAGCCCCAGGGACCTTCTTTTGCTAATGTGGCACAACTCAAAATGAGAAGAGGCACAGTGGTTGCAATAATGGACTCAAACATAAAAAGATCGTGTGCATGGCATGGTGCTGGGTAGAGTTTTGTTCTGTTGTACATAGGGTCATTCTGAGTGAGTCCCAACTCAATGACACCTAACAATAACAAGTGACTACTTAGTTAAATATATTTAAGAACATTCTGAAAAGTAGATATTGAGGGGATGGGAGGAAAAGATGGATCATGGCTTCCCTTGGCTGAGAGGAATCACATACACCTCACTAGATGGTGGGAGTCATAGTCTTAAGTTCTTAGACTATAGGTATAGTTTTATAAACCTGGCAATTGAACTATCAAACAACAAAAGATAATTTACAATCAATGAAGAACTTTAAAATCCCTTGGAATTCAAACCAATGTTGGACTAAATTATGATATCATTACAGTGCATTTGAAAAGCAATTTCAAAAAAAGACAAAGAAATGGCCCACTGCCCAAATATAATCCCAGACTTTCTAACACTTGCTGACCATGCATTTGTTTGCTCTTGTAAATGTTCTTTTGAAAAATAAAGCATATCCTTGGATATGCAAATATATCCAAGCAATTACAGAACTTTTAATGAAGTTAAGTTGGGAAACATTTCTGAGGGTAGCTAAGTTCAAAATTCTGGGTTTTAGAGAACATGTAAAACAGTCTAGGAATTCTTATGTTCTATAAATATTTTAGTATTATATATCTGGACTTGAATAAATCTCCTATTTCTCCAAAACCAAAGGACCATCAACTGTGATGGTCAACCCTTTCTTCCACATCTGAGAGAATTATTACAGAGCCATGGAGCTTTGTGCATGGAAGAGCATAAGGATGAAAGAAATACTCGTGCCAGCCTCCCTCCCCTGACTTCCAGTGAATTAACTCTGACAGGCATCCTGATGTCAGCCTCTCTCCTCCACTGGCCTTCTGATCCATTTTAATTTCCCAATGGGTTGCCTAGATAAACAAATTTGCACTATATTGGCATCAAAACTCCATATTTTTATATGCCTTCAACAAATTTAATACCTTTGGCTTTTTGGCAAGATTTGCTCTGTCAGAGAAGAGAATGGCAGAACCTTTTGTAAAACCTCACAGATATTCTTTCAAAGTAATTTTAAATAGAAGGCTTGAAGATATGAAAATTGGCATGAATTTCAGCTTTTAAGTCATTGATCTAACTGGAAGCAAATTAGCATATAAGATCTTTCTGTGTTATGGGGACTCATTGTAATGTTTCTTAGCAGGTAAGAGTTTTAGGATTTATAATCTGATCGTTACATGTTGTATACATGTATCGAAATGTCACACCATACCCCGCAAATATCTATAATTAGTATCTATTGATTAAATACAAAGTGTATTTTAAAAGGAAAAGAGTCTTAGGATTCATAGGACATATATAAATATATTTATATTATATATTTACAGGATATATATATATATATATATATATATTTACACATGTTGGGCTCAACATAAAAAAAGTGGTGCATGGCAGTGTGGGATAGTGTTTCCTTCTGTTATACATAGGGTCTCTATGAATCAGATCTGACTTGATGGCATATATATATATATATATAGCTGATGTATTTATTATGAATATATATATATATTAGATGCCATCAACTCACAGTCTTTTTATATTGAGCCCAATATTACAGCCAGTATATATACTGTTTCTTTTTTCCCAAAGGAATAACATTTTTGGTAGAAATAATTTTAACATAATTAAACTTATTTTCATTACAATGAGTAGCAAATTTACATTTCAGTTCAAGAAAGAACTATGAATGAACTTCCAGAAAGGACTAGTGTCAAAAACTATACCCTGGGCAGGGCTAACACTTCTTATACATGATCAAGACCTAAAGGCAGCCATATGGCTTCCATAGGGGACCAGTTAGCCTGAATGAACAGCTGTGTATTCTTGGAATGACCTACCATTACTAATTTATAGACCATTCCCATCTTTGTCTGTATGTAGCAAAAGAAAGCATGGGAAAATTTCTGCAGGCATTTTGTTCCCTTCTTTACCAAGTTATCCTTTTCTGGCCTTTTTAGAGCCCCCTGGATGAAGAACTCAAGGGATACTGCAATGTTTCTGCCCATTCATATTGAAATTCTGTACACCTGGATCATATGTTCTCTATTGATAGTTCCAATTCAATCTTGAAGCAAAATTTCCTATGAGTGTTTAATTTCTTTTCCTGCATAATAGTTTCATACACAATTTAAAAGTGATACTATAAAAGCCCATTAATGACTATCTGATGTTACATTTTATTTTCTCTTTTATTACTTCATAACTTATTTGAATAATTGATGGCTTCCCATAAAAACAAGTATGAATCTTTTTTAATGTCTAGTTTTAAATATTCTCAATATTAGTCTGGCTTGGCAACATGGCTATAAAAAGTGACTCATTGTAGAAAACCAACTAAAAGTAATAATCTTGACCTAATGTTAATATAATGTAATTTCATAATTTTATATTTATTTCATTTAAAAATTTTTCTGCAAAATAGCAGTGCATTTTGCCTATGAAAACACAAAGGTGTATTTTACTTATGCCCTGAAGAAGTCCCTAATTACTAAGAATTTTTTCATATTTTAAAATTAAACTATGTAAAGAATAGATAAAAATATTATAAAATATTTCATTAAACCTGAGCTAGTCCAGATTCTTGATTAAAATTAGTTGAATCATGCTAAGTACCAACTATTGGACAATTTTCCATAGAGGGAATTTGACAATTTAGATAGAAATCAACAGCAAAACCCATTAGTCTTTCTGCTGTGAGAATATCACAACCTTGTGATATTTCTGGGAGGATAGAAGGCCAGTCTAACAAGAAAGCTGATGTATTTATTATGAATTCAAGAACTTTTGTCTAAGCAAATATAACATCGATTATGTAGATATGAAGTAGGGACTGAATTTACTTTCTGGGTAGCTACTAAAGGCAGCTCTTTTGCTCCAGATTTGAGATATTTTGAGATAACTAAGATCCTACATTTGTAAAGCAATATGCAAAAATATAATAACCATACCTACCAAACAAGCTTCTGTAACCTTCAAAAAAAGTATCTGCAACATTACAGGAAATGTATTCTCACTTCACCCTCTCACTCCAAAAACACAGTCACAAAAACAGTGTCAATGGGAAACTTTCTGAATAGTCATACTATGTATCTCAAGGGCAGAGATAAAGCAAAGGTAATTAAGAAAAGCCAAGTTCAAAACCAGAATTAAAGTAATGAGATTCTCTGAGTAATAGTTTTTCTTTTGCATCAGTACATGAATTTAGATTGTTTTCACACTTCCTACTGATAGGTGGGAGAAAAGGAAAATAACATTTTAAGTAAAATATTCCTAGATATGCAGTATAAACACCTCTTAGTAATAATATTTAGTGCTTAAAAAAGGAAATGAAGGAAAAGATGGAAGAAAGGACAGTTTCAGAATGAGAGAAGGAGAAAGAACATAAGAAGAAAGGGAAAATAAAGAACATAGACCAGTATTTCTGAGCACTTATTGAGCTTTCAAGTATTGATAGATACTTCCACATATGCCACCTGATATCAATTTTAACTTAAATTTCTAGATAAATATCACTACACCATTTATCTAGAAGAGGTTACTGAGACCCATGAAAAATCATCTATAGCAAGGATTCAAATTCATCTTGACTGCTTTATCATACTTTGTTTTTTTAAATCACCAAGATTAATTTCATATTAAATGACAAAATTATTGCCCAGGGAAATGGATTTAATTCCTGTAATGGTCATTTTTCCATTGAAAACTTGAATTCCCAGAAGGACCTCAGTATTTTGGGTTCCAGATCATGTATAGGAGATATGTGTGTGTATATATATATATATATATATATATATATATATATATATATGTTTTATAACTGTGGAGTCTGCAATGTGGACATCAAGAGAGGCAATCTGGGGAGACTTCAAAGTCCATCATACTGTTAGAATGCACAAATGGGCAAATCCTTACATGACAACTGCTGTTAGAGAGTCAAGAAAATAAGAATAATCATCTCCCTTTAAGATACGAATAGTGTAGCTTCTGAGAGGGAAGAACATCATTGTACAGAAATACTCTTATGACCAACCTCTGGATTCCTGGACTAGACATAACTGACTTTGCATGGCAGGATTTTAACCATCTCCTACACTGCTCCCTATCTTCTCTCTCTCTCTCTCTCTCTCTCTCTCTCTCTCTCTCCCTCCCTCTCTCTTTGTCTCTGCATTAGTTACTTCTTCACAATGACTTTTGCTGGCTCCTATTCTTCATTCTAACTCTCGGTTGGAGGCCCTATGCCTCAGAACCTAGATATCTTCCCTCACTCCCTAGGTAACCTCAAGCAGTCTCATGACTTTCAACATGCCCTCAATTCCAAAAGTATATCTCTAACCCAGGTGTCTTTGCTAAACTGCAAACTCATAGGCCCACTTGAATATATCCACTTGATTGCCAAGTAAGTACCACAAACTTAACATACCCAAAATAAGTACTAATTTTCCATAGCCCTGCCTCTACCTGCTCCTCTTACAGGCCACCCCCTCTCAGTAAGTGGTAATTCCATTCTTCCATTGCTCAAGTTAAACCATTATTCTCCCCTTTATCATCCATCATATTCAACTTATTCACTAAACCTACCTGAACTATCTTCAGAATATATCTAGAACTGCTGCTTAATCACCTATTCCATGATTGCCACTAACCAAGCCATTTTTAAAGATCTTTTTAAAGTATTAAAAAGTAAAGATATCACATTGATGACAAAGATGCACCTGACTTATGTCATGGTATTTTCAGTTGCATCATATGGTTGTGAAAGCTGAACCTTGAACAAGGGAGACAGAAGAAGAATTGATGCTTTTGAATAATAGTGCTGGAGATGATTATTGAATATACCATGGACTGCCAAGAGAATCAACAGATCTGTCCCAGAAGAAGTGCAACCAGAGTGCTCCTTGGAAGCACGGATGGCTAGACTGCATCCTACATATTTGGGATATGTAGTCAGGAGGGAACAATCCCTGGAGAAAGACATCACATTTAAGAGAGTGGCAGGTCAACGACAACATAAAAAGGAAAACCCTCCACCAAATGGATTGACACAGTTTCTGCAACAATGGGCTTAAACATAGATAAGATATTGTGCCTGGCACAGAATCAGGGAGTGTTTCAATGTGCTATACATAGGTTCACTATAAGTCAGATCCAACTAGACAACACCTAACACAACAACAACAAGCCATTGCAAGTTTGTTTCTATAGGCCTTTATTGATCTTTCTACTCTCACATTTATTTCAGTCTTTTGAAACTGTCAGCTTTGTCTCCTGTTGATGACCCCTACCACTTAGTCTGTTTCAACCACACTTGTTGCTGTTCAGAGAAAAGTCAAGTCCACCCCAGCTTCAGTGGTTTTATGTGCAGTTTCTCTTCCTTGGAATGCAGTTCTCCTAACAGTCTCATGACTCCTTTGTCATTTTCTTCAGTAACCTGACTGCATGTGGTCCCCACCAGATAAACCTCTATGACTTGATATTAAGTACCAGCAACACCTTACCACTGTCCCCAGTACCCTGCTCCATCATGTCCTTATTTATTCATTTGTCTGTTTTATTTTTGTTGTTGTTGGCCATATTCTGTCATCAGACTGCAAACTTCATGAAGGCAGGCAGCTGGCCCTGTTCTTTGATATGTCCTCATGTTTACAATGGTATCCATCTCAGAAATTGCCACAAATCATAGAAAAGCATTTCCTTAATAGGACTCCAATTGCTCAAGAAATTGCAACAATAATATATAAATTGGATTACATGACATTAAAAAGCTTCTGTATAGCAAAGGAAACAATCAACAGAGTCAAGGACGTCCCCACTGAATGGGAAAAAATCTTTGCATCCTACACATCAGACAGAGGACTCATTTCCAGAATTTATAAAGAATTCAAGAAAGCAATTCCAAAGAAAATAAATAACCCAATACACAAGTGGGCAAAGGAACTAAACAGAGAGTTCTCAAATGAAGAAGCTTGTAAGGCCATGAAACACATGAAAAAATGCTCAATATCCCTAGCCATTAGGGAAATAAGAATCGAAACAATTCTGAGATTCTACCTTACTCCAGTAAGAATGGCCAAGATCAATAAAACAAATAACAACAAATGCTGGCAAGGCTTTGGAGAAAAGGGAACCCTCTTATACTACTAGTGGAGTTGTAAATTGGTGGAGTTGCAAATTCCAATATGGGGGTACCTAAGAAAACTGAAAATAGATCTACCATATGACCTAGCTATAGCACTATTGAGAATATACCCAAAGGGAGGTGAGTCATCATATCACAGAGACACCTGCATCTCCATGTTCAGTGCAGCACTTTTCACAATAGCAAGGATATGGAATCAACCAAAGTACCCACCAACAGAAGAATGGATAAAAAAAATAAACTATGGTACATACACACAATGGAATACTAATTGGCAATCAAAAATAATGAAGTTATGTCATTTGCAGCAAAATGGATGTAATTGGAGAAAATTATTTTAAGTGAACGAACACAAACCCAAAAAGAGAAATACCACATGTTCACACTCATATGTGGGAGCTGAATCAAAATTAAAAGAAGGAAAAAGTCCTATACAGAAATCAGAGCATAATAAAAAGCTAAAGTCAACTTATAGGAGAAGGGACAACTTTGAGATTAGAAAGAACAAGGGAGGGATCTAGCAAAAGGAAGAAGTGATGGGAGAAGAAAGAAGGGAGAGGAGGAACAAGGAGGAGTGAGGAATGAGAGAGAGGTTAACCTCAAAGTAAGCAGCCCAAATTTAATAGCTTGGGAAATAATAATAATACCAATACTACCAAAAAGATGGCAATAATGCAAACAGACTGGATTACTCATGTAATATTGCTGAGAATGTGAAAAGATAGATCACTATAGAAAAATGTTTGGACTTAAATCAAAATCAGGACATACATATATAGATAAATATTCCCACAAAAGACATACAAGTAGAAAGGAGGCCATTGGTGGGGGTAGGAGATGGAGGAGGAGGGGCACAAGAGGGTAAGGGGGAAGTTATGTGAGCAACGTACAATGAAACACATATATGGAAATGTCACAATGAGACACATGTCAGAATGAAACACATTACGTTTTATGTTTAAAATTTCCAATAAAAAAGAAATTGCCACAAATATTGTCGAATGAATACATCAACATCACAAGAAGATTAATCTGACTTGTTTGGTCAGAAGGTATTTTTGTAGACTGAATACTGAGCTACACATATTAAAGATCTCAGGCAAAAGACAAAGAAAATAATATCCTTGCTTGGGTTTTAAAGAGATGAAACCCGATTCATGTGTGGCTAGATAGTATGGATCTTGGTTCTTATCCCAGAAGGCTGCCCCTGCAGCCAGACCTGTGCTCACAGTACAGGAGCACAGAGTTCCACATGAAGCTCACCTTGGAAGTGTCATTCCAGATACTCTGACACAATCCTCTCTTGTCACAGATACTTCAGGACTTGCTCCAGGACATGTCACTAGTTAAGGACAGAGCTTTAAATTTTCTATTATATTTTAATATACTTTTATAACACGAACTATTTAATTTTCATAATTTTTTATAATAAATCTGTCAGAAATGTTTAACAAGATAAAGAGATTCCTCAGCATTTGTTAAAGGTTATACAGGAACATTATCTTACCAATTCACCAGATCTGTCCAATAGAAATTCAATACAAGCCCTATATGTAATTTAAGTTTTCTAGTAACCCTACAGGGCTGGGATTTAGCTCAACTGGTAGAGCGCTGCGCTACAGTCTCTGAGGTCCCGAGTTCAATTCCCAGCACCACATAAATGGGAGAAGGACCTGGCAATCCACTCCCAAGGCAATCCCGAAACAGTCAGCCATTGAAAACCCTATGAGGGTCGCTATGAGTCGGATACTGACTCGACGGCACCTAACAACAACAACAACAGTGGCCCTACCAATTTAAAAAAAAAACAGGTGAAATTAGTTTGGATAGTATATTTCATTTAACCAAATATGTAAAAATTATCATTTGACATGTATGATCATTATAAATTTATTAATGAGACAGTTTAATTTTTCTATAAAAATCTCTTTGAAGTCCAATGCATATTTTACACTTACTGCATATCTCAGTGTGGTCTTTCTGAATTTCCATGCTCAATAGCCATATGTGTTTGGTGGGTTATGTGTTAAGCCAATATGACTCTGTGGAAATACAACTTTTGCTTGACTTAACATTTATTTTTGATAGGTTCCATATTCTATAAATTTTGATCATAATGTTAATTTAGAGAAGGGTGATATAGGAAAGGTAACTTTTTGTCCTGTAGTGAAGCAAATTCTTATTCAATGGGAAATATAACATCAGCAATTATGATTTTATTGTCAGTTTAACCAGCTTTATAGGTCAGTGTTCCATTTTTTCTCAGCATTCTTTTTTCTATATTTCTCCACCATATTATCCTAACCAGCCTCTCTTAACCTCCTTTGAATCAATTAGTTCCCATGTGAATGAGTTAAATGCATATTGGCAAGTATTTACCATGTATTTGCATGAAAATAATGCTTTTAACTTCTTGAAACTTATATTTTGACATGTGTACATTTAACAGGCATAGATAAGGTGTCACATTGATTCATTGTTTGAGATTTTCAGTCAGCATCATCAAATTTGTCTGGGTTAGTCCTAATTATAGAAATAGTGGGGCTGGGATTTAGCTCAGTTGGTAGAGTGCTGCGCTGCAGTCTCTGAGGTCCCGAGTTCAATTCCCAGCACCGCAAAAATGGGAGAAGGACCTGGCAATCCACTCCCAAGGCAATCCCGAAACAGTCAGCCATTGAAAACCCTATGAGGGTCGCTATGAGTCGGATACCGACTCGACGGCACCTAACAACAACAACAACATAGAAATAGTGATTGCCACTGCAGAGAGCTTTCCCGAACCATAAAACAATCCTCTTTGTTGAAAAATATTATCAGCTTCCAAGGCAGAAAGAAATTCCAACTGAATGTCAGCTGGCTGGGCAAAGTATCTGGAAAGGGAGACAACCAACAAAATCTCTTGACTCGTGGTTCTGACGTGAGATCTTTCTGAGGAAATCAGACAGACTAGTAGTAGTTACTAATATTGAAGTCTGGAGCAGAAATCTTTGTGTGTATGGAGAGAGAGAGAGAGAGAGAGAGAGAGAGAGAGAGAGAGAGAGAAACAAAGATGGTGAAGCATGAAAATAATTCTGTCACAAGTGCTGAGTTTCTGAAGACAAAATATTTCACAGTTTCACTCAGATTTGGCATTATCAACATGTTAAGCAAGAAGAGGACTTGATGGCATTGTCATGACTGACATTTATTTAATATTTTGGAACTTGCCTGTGTCCTACTTGACAAAAATAGTAAGAGAAGAGCATACAGTACAAGAGAAAAACTGAGAGGAAAACTTTAATTTATACTTTTGTCTTTTTCTCTTTAAAATTTTGGCCTCTCCTGTCTCGGGGATCAAGGAAAGAGAAACGGAAGCAAAAGGTCCAAGAAGCATGTATAAGATTAATTAATCACTTGTCAGTTTCCAAAGACCCAACTTTTTAATAATTAAAGGATTTTCAAAGGTAGTTTTGAATGTGTGTGATTTTCAAGCCCGCAGTCATACCACAGTGACATCCAATCCCATCAGATCTCAGAAGCTAAACAGGGTCAGGCCTGGTTAATACTTGAGTGGGAGACCGCCTGGGAACACCAGGTGTTATAGGCTTGGGAGAAGGACCTGGCAACCCACTCCCAAAAAGCAATCAGCCATTGAAAACCCTATGAATAGCCAAGAGGCACTGACAATAGTGTTTCATCTGTTGTACATAGATAGGGTCACTCTGAGTTGGACACCGACTTACTGGCACCTAACAACAACAATGATTTTCAATTTGCTTAACTCCCAGAGAATAAATATCTTACCCTATTGTTGGGGTTCACTCTGGCCCAGCAGGGTAATGGAGCTTGCCTCAACACGGGTACTTGGGGACCTCTGGAAATAGGTAAGAGCCAGTGGCGCCAAAGAAGCATTTCAGGAATCTTCTTATAAACAGGAACAGAATTTATTAAGCTGCACCTACCACGGTGAACAAAAAGGGGGGTGCAGCACAATGACACTTGTTGGAAGTGTCCCACAATGTGTCTCCTGTTGCCACTTGCAGTTTGCCTTCTCTACTCTCCTCCTCCTCAAGGCAGGGGAAGAAAAGCAGAGAGCTCCTTGTGTCTTGCTTGGAGCCTTTGCCACTTTGGAGGCCTTGAGCTTGACATGGAGTCTTGCTTGTAGTCCTCAGATGTTTCCACTGGTGGTGTTTGAGGCTGCAGGTCTCAAGAGTAGGATGTGGTGGTCAGGTTTGAAAGGGCTCAGAGAGCAGGTGAACAAGGAATGATCAAGAACATAAAAGAAACAAAGGAGACGGCTAGTGGTTTTGGTGGTGGCTTATATACCTTCTATGAAGGGGGTGTGGACCCAGAAATAGCCAATCAGGGAGCAGCTCATGCCAGATGTGGCAGTTATGCAAATAGGGTTTTGAAAAAGAAAAATTTTGATAAGAGGGTTAGGTGCGGGCCAGGCCAATCACCAATGGTCCTTTACTGACCAATTGGGTGGCTCGACATGGCCAATCAGGTCCAAGCTGACTAAGCTTAGACTGAACTGATCAGGGGCCATCTTGGATCATTTGATGGTAGAGGGAGGAGTGAAATACCAGGATGTGGGACAAAGGTAGGACAAATCTTGCCCCATAGATCTCAATGGGAGTAAATAACCAGGATGTAGGACAAAAGTTGCTGGCCCTAGAGGATAGATGTTAGTACTCCAAGTGGGCCAGACAAGCCTCTGTCCCTGGAGTTCTTTCTAGGATTCTCAACTCTAAGTCCCAGGTTAGAAGTGAGAGGAGTAAAGCTTGAATATAGTTTTAGGCCTCTATCTGGGACAGGCAAATCTCCACCCAGGCCTCCTCTAGGTCCCCCAGATGATCACCAACATTCTATTATCATATATACTTAACAATGCTTTCAAGTGATATAGAATATCCTTTTATCTCCTTGTTATTCAGTGCCATTTCCCAGAACCAAAAACCGTTTCTGAGCTCTACTCCATTCACGTCTCCTCTCCTTCATTCATGGGAGACTTTAGCTCATAGTTCACACAGACTCTCTTCACTTGAATCTCTCATTATTTCTGGCTTTTTAAAAATTTTCTACAACAAGCCGGGCGCAATGGTGCACACCTGTAATCCCAGCGGCTGGGGAGGCAGAGGCAGGAGGATCGCAAGTTCAAGACCAGAGGCAGTCTGTGTAATTTAGCGAGACCCTGTCTCAGAAAAAAAAAAAAAGTGCAAAATGGGCTGGGGGTGCAGGCCCTGGGTTCAACCCCTAGTACCAAAAAAAAAAAAAAAAAAAAAAAAATTCTACAACACAGGAATATCTTTCTACCTTGGACTTTCCCATAAACCATTTCCTCCACCTATTAAAACTTCCCCAGCTTGTTAAAGAAATGTTCCTTAGCAGGTCTCTTTGTTTTCTCTCACTTTTCCCTATACAATTCTATCACAATGCAATCATTATTTTTCTCTTAGCCCTTAATTATTGCCTTGTTCATTTGCTTTTCATTGTCTCTCTTACTATTCCACTGTGAATGCAAAAAGTATATCTTATCTGTACATCTGGATACTGTAAACATTACTTTTTCTTATTGCTTTGAGTAAACAATTGAATGTAACAGGGAAAGTATCTAAGTCAATGTTATCTGAAGCTTGGAGGAAAAAGTCAGAGAATTGTTGAGTGACTTCGCTTTCAAATTGTTTATATTGTTTTATCTAATGCAGGAATACCATGAGATATAGATTGTCAGTTTTTAACAGAGTAGGAATTTGAAACCAGAGAAGTGAATGGAGTTTACTTTTTGGTTTTCAGCCTATTAGTTGATTACTACAGGATGTATTTCTCAGGCTTGTTAGATAGCTAGTATTTATCCAGATGTGGACAAAGTGCAGAATGGGACCCAGAGGGAAAGACAAAGGAGATTGATGAGTATCTCCATCTAGTTTGCATCTAAGAGAACAGTAGTGTCTTGTCCCAGGCTCCATTTTCTATTCCTCAAGCCCCTCCAATTTCTAGCTTTTTCCAATTGACCTCACCCCAGCCTCCAATAGATGGCCTCTCCCTTGCTACTTCCACTTAAGAATGCTGGTGATTATGTGGCTGCGAATCTTGCTTGATTTAACACATTCTGTTTAGTTTCTTATGTATTTTCTTATTGTGTGACCTTTTCCTGTATTAATGTTTTTCTTTTGCTTACTAAAAGTAGCTTATGTTCTCTGGTTGGATCTTGACATGGACTTTGCCCATGCAAGCTCCAGCAACCCATGCCTTAATTGACCAAAGTAGGTATAACCTGGCACTGAGTATAGTTACTGGCATTGCTCTAAGGATCTAACAAGACTAGATAATAGAACCACATATCTCCCCCAGTCTGAAGAGAAATAGGGAGATGAATAATGCCAGAAGTTTGTATTTTTTATAATTTTCCATGTAGCTTTCAAACTATTTTACATGACATATATCTTATTCACTGCATTTATGAGCAGTCAAATATCCCAGCGTCTCAGATGGAGTAAAACTAAGAGAAAATAAAGTAAAATGATTTGCCCAGGTTTTATTTTTTTCTTTTTCTTTTTCTGGTAAGCCAAAACTTTTTCTGCTAGAATGTTAATATTAAGAGTCAACTTTGCAAAATTCCTTTAAACCTATTTAAACAAAAATTCAGAGATGGAGGGACAGGAATATAAAGGAATGCCATTCAACTTCCAGTGGCATATGAGGTCACATCTCGGAAGTCTTTAACAGTGCTACTTGGGAGTATCACTGTGTATTTGCAGCGATCCCGAAGGTGATTGGCATTCAAGGGCAGTCAAAAATTCCCACAAAAGATATAGAAAAATGCCAGAATTTAGTAATCAGTGATGTGAGTATATTTTTGAAGAGTGTAAAATAAACCAAAAGAAATTCCCTAAAGGAAAAAACAATGTCATCCAGAGTCTTTGTTGTTGAATGTTAAGAGCATCAGCTAAAAGAAAAGGTAAGACAATATCACATTGCTACAGAGAAATCTCCCTCACAGTGAGGGTTTCTGGGTTCTGCCCTAGTTCTTGGAGAATGAAGGGCAAGACTACATTTATGTACTACATACCATCTATTTACTGTTGCTTAATGTCATGTTTTAAGTCCAGCATAATTATTTTCAATCAAATCACCACAGTAGTCAATAAGGATTGACTTTGCCTATTATTGCATTCTATAAAGAATACGATCATCTCTTCAGATGTAAGTGGCATTTTTCATATACTACAGCAATGATCAGGGCCAGGTTCTGGGCACTGACTAACCCATTAATTGGAGCAGCTCTCCAATACAGGTCCAAAAAAGAAAACATAGCATGAGACAAAAGTCAATATATGGGTAGTTTTGGTAAGGGAACTTCATAAGGAGGACTGTTTTTAAACAAAGTAACACAGAATTCTGTCTTATGAATGTAATTCAAGAGTTGACTTATTAGCCAGGTGTCTTTCCATTGTAAATGATGGAAACTCAACTCAAAATAGCTTTGCCACAAAAGAGATAGATTGGTTCATGTATTGAAAAGCCTGAAAAAATTGATGTTTCAGTCATAGCTAGACCCAGAGGCTTACATGAGGATATTAGTATTCTATCACTCTTCATTTCCTTAAAAAGACTTGTGTTACATGGTAAGGTAAATGGCTCACTACAGCTTACTTCATATCCCACTGTTGAATAGAATAGATCTTTTTTGATAACCCAGAAGAAATGTTCCAGGGAATATTCTTCTTGGCCAGCCTTGAGTCATGTTCCTATTCCTGTAACAGCCCCAATGTCCAGGAAAATGGGGGAACTTTGGTCAGGCCAAGATCCTATTTCTAGTGTTTGATGAGGAATGACCAGACTCACATGAACCATATGGAATGAGTTTCCCAAAGAAAAGAGAACTTCTATTACAGAAAAGGAGAAATGCAAGCTGGGTATACAAAAGCAATACATGTACACATGTTCTCACTCATATGAGAGAGCTGACTCAAAATTACAAGAAGGAAAAATCCTACTCAAAGGTCAGATCACATTAAAAGGGGGGGAGGGAAGATAAGAATGAGGTCAATACAAATGGACTAAAAATCACATGTAATTGTTCTAACAAGATAGAAACAAAGACCACTACAAGAAAAGTTTCTATCTTAAACAGAA
>VMDO01000654.1:252882-271771 GCA_007922755.1 Pedetes capensis | reverse complement strand
AAAGCTGTGGCAAAAGATCTCTTTAGAGTATTGAAAAGCAAAGATGTCACATTGAAGACGAAGGTGCGTCTGACTCATGCCATGGTATTTTCAGTGGCATCATATGGTTGTGAAAACTGGACATTGAACAAGAGAGACAGAAAAAGAATTGATGCTTTTGAATTGTGGTGCTGGAGACGTCTATTGAATATACCATGGATGGACTGCCAAAAGAACCAACAAATCTGTCCTAGAAGAAGTGCAATCAGAGTGCTCCTTGGAAGCAAGAATGGCCAGACTGCGTCTTACATATTTCGGACATGTAGTCAGGAGAGATCAGTCCCTGGAGAAGGACATCATGTTTGGGAGAGTGGCAGGTCAACACAAAAGAGGAAAACCCTCCACTAGATGGATTGACACAGCGTCTGCAGCAATGGGCTTAAACATAAATAAGATCGTTTGCCTGGCACAGAATCGGCAAGTGTTTCTATACATAGGGTCGCTATGAGTCGGACTCGACTCGACGGCACCTAACAACAACAACAACATATGTACCACAATTTCCTTATCCACTCATCTGATTGATGGACACCTAGGTTGATTCTATATCTTGGCTATCATGGATAACACTGCAATAAACATGGATGGGTTGGTATATTGACTTATATTCCTTTAGATATATACCCAGGAGTGGAATAGCTGGGTGATATGGTAGTTCCATTTTTAGTGTTTTGAGGAACCTCCGTACCGATTTCCACAGTGGCTGCACCAATCTGCATCCCCACCAGCAGTGTAGTAGGGGTGCTTTCTCCCCACATCCTTGCCAGTATTTGTTGTTGTTTGTATTGTTGATGCTGGCCATCTTGACGGGGGTGAGATGGCATGTCTTGTAGTTTTGATTTGTCTTTCTCTTCCAGTTAACTCACAGCACTTTGCTTACTAATTGTGTCAGAGTCTTTGATTTTGGCTGGTAAGACTTAAACCAGATCCCAGGGTGAGGGCTCTTTTCCTTCCCATGTCCCCTAAATTTTTCCTTTCTTTCTATCCTTCCTCAGGGTAACAGAAAGACAAACAGAGAGAGAAAGTTATACTTTCTGAGATAGAAATCAGAAAGTGAGCAGATCCAATGGCTAAGGTGTTACTGGATAGCAAAGTGCCTCTTCATATCCTTGGATTCATTAATAAAAGCATTTAAAAACAGACTCAGAAAGGAACTTTTTTTTCCTTTAGATAAACTTTATTTCCTACAGAAAATTAACACACCAAAATTTCCTTTTATTGCAACAGAAATATTTGAAAAGCAAAAGATAATTATCTATCCTAATTATTACATTGTGGCCAAACTACCCAATATTCTCTTTGCATCCCTTCAAATTATATTGCATCACAGAAACTTTAGGCTTTTAAAACATAAGGGAAGACTTGAGACCTGTTGGTGCTTGTTTGAGTTAAATCAAAGGATGAACTAAAGTATATTGAATCATTCATACACAAACTACATAGATCCCTTGTAAAGTATTGGTATCAAAGTAGGGAGATCCCACCACCAAAAGTGAAACCAAAACAAAACAAAACAAAAAAAGAAAGAGATAAGAGAATCACAAAACTCATTAACTCATCTTACACAGATATATTCAAAATCATTGGTAGACTGTCATAGCATAGAGTAATTTTCTCAACCTGCTGTATTAAATTGCCAGCAAAACAGTACCATTTAAGAATTATGCCTCAGCTGATTCTATGTCATCATATCCTATTTTAGCATTCTCAGAAGGATCCCGTACATGACATAGGCAATAACTGCAGGTACATCTGAAGGTACATCAATAACTCCTGGTACATCCTGGGCATATCTATTCCTCATGAGATATCTCATTGTTGTGAGGTATCTCATCATTGCCATCCATTCTCTCTGTGCAGATAACAGTGTACGGACTCCTTTCTGCCTGTAGGGAAAGCCACTTCTAGCCTCCCGTAGGACCTTTCAGTTTGTGTCAGGTACTTGGAGCAGACCCTGTGGATCTTCTGGTACAGGGGCAGGCAACTTGGTATTAGTGTTGAGAGTCAAGTTCCGAAGGTCCCTTATTAACATTTCCGGATGAGGATAAGAGCCTGCTGAAGCTTGGGAAGAATCTTCTTTGTCTAACATCTGAGAAGACTCTGGGGTCGAGGTTGGTTCAGGGCTTGGCGATGAGTCCATTGTCAGTATGCTGGAACCTCCAAAAAGTTGCTCCAAAATAGCTCAGAAAAATTTAACATGAGCCTGTGAGAGAGAGAGAGCCTAGAACTCCAAGCTCCAACAAGTGATAGTGACATAAGCCAACCCCAGAAAGGAACTTTGAGGATATTTGCTTAGAAAGGAGGGTTCCCTGAGTGCCAGGGGGAGCAGGCTGGGGGTTTAGGTCAGAGTAGGAAGAAGGGGAGAGGGAAAGACAAAGGGAGAGAAAAAGTTACACTTTTTGAGATAGAAATCAGAGGGTGGGCAGGTCCAGCAGTGAAGATCTGTGGAACAGCTGCATTTACATTTCTGAGTTATGAGTAGGAAAGTGTAGAGGTGCAGCAATGAGGCTGTGGATGACTTTGAACATCTATGCAGTACTACAGACAGCTGTGGACATCTGCAGGGTTTGACTGTGGACATCTGCTGAGAACTGTGAACAATGGCAAACTGTAGATACCCCAGATGCTACTTCTACTTCTTACATCTACAGACAACTGAGGACCACTGGACTGAGCAATGGGACTTCCGGGGGGGGGGGGTTCAAGTCCATATCTCATCCAGGGGATGGATATTCCTCTCCTCCTGTCCCGACCCGCGGGACCCTAGTTATTCTCGGGGGTCGAGGGGGACCTGTCTGAAAAGAAATGGGCGAGAGAGAAGAACAAGACCAAGCAGGTAGTTGTCAAGGTCTGATTTTATTGAAACGAAACTGTTCTTTTAAGCTCACAGGAATGAGGAAGTGGGGGGGGGGAGAATTTTATCTCAGTCAGCCAAAGGCCGCAGCTGGCAGGTGGTCTGCAACCTATTGTGGTTAATTGCCGGCCATCAGTCATGCAAAAGGTCATGAGTTCTCAATAAAGAAAGGAAGCCAAGAGAGTATAGAACTCTGGTGGCCTCAGCTCCCAACATCGCCCCCTCTCATTATTACTATGAAGAGGGTGTAGTAAATGGGCGGTGGAAAGCCTGTCTTAGGCTATGCAATGTGCTCCCATGACCAGCACCCCAGGATTAGATCAATTGACCAATTAATGGGTCAAAGGGGAGGTAAGGCCCCTGTCTTAGGCTATGTAGGTGGCACCCATCCTTGGCATCTCTCCCCAAAAGGCAGAGTTGTGCCTCCAAGGAATGGACCTACAATATTCCCGTCATTGGGTTACCTTACAGCTCATTGGGGGCATCCTGGTACATGGCATTGCAATAATCCCGTCATTAGCGTTTCCACAGTTTATGGAACCATTTTCATTCCATGCCCGGGGCGAGATTGGAGAATTTTAAGCCTCTTGTTGGAGCGTTACAAGTATCATCTTCTGTAGCACCTCGTAGTTCTAGGCGATGATAGTGGACTGAGACTGGTCTATGTAAGGCCAAGTCTACCTGAGACTTAACAAAATCAGTTAGTTTTCTAAAAGCCCATGGACCAAAGGAAAGAAGCAGCAGGAAACCCATAAAGGGTCCCAAGATGCTGGGAAGCAGGGTAGTGAGCCAAGGGGAGGAGGAAAACCAATTTTGATACCAGGACTCACTTTGTTCTCATTTTCTTTTTCTGTCTTCTAAGCTTTTTTTAACCTTTTCAATGCTATTTTCTACTAGACCAGTTTTATCAGCATAAAAGCAGCATTCTTCCTTAAGAGCTGCGCAAAGGCCCCCTTCCTGTAAGAAGACCAGGTCTAGGCCTCTCCTATTTTGGAGAACCACCTCTGAGAGGGAGGCTATGGAATCTTTAAGATATTTCAGGCCTTGTTGTAAGTCCTGAAGATCTCTATCTATGGCCATGGACAGCTGGGCATATTGTTGATTGGAAGTAACTAGAGATGCTATGCCTGTCCCTGCTCCTGTAGCCCCTAAGCCTAGGACTATAGCGAGAGTGATAGCAGTAATGGGCTCTCTCTTATTGTGGGGCATTAGGGTGCCTCGTTCCCCAAATTTAAGTAACTCATCAGCTGGATGAACAATAAGTCTAGGGAGAAGCTTAACCAGTATACAATAATCTTTATGTTCAAGGAATGTCTGGCTAATGATGTAAGGAGTGAGGCCTGAAGAGCATGCGAGGTAGGTAGTATTAGGTGCCTGAAAATAAGTGAAGAAGGTATTAACAATAATGATTTGATTGCATATCTCTACCAAGAGAATGGGAGGAAGCATTTTTGGGCTAAGAAGGCAAAGACCCATACCTGTGACCTGACTAAGAGTCAAACCACCGTGAGGCTCTGAGCCCCATCTGAGCCTACTGGTGTCATTAGTGGGTAAAAGTTCACCAAATAAGGCAATGCCTTCATAGAAGGGAGGTCGGGGGTAATAACATATCCAGCATTCTTCATAATCTGTAAGATTTGACTCGTGGAGAGCTGCAACAGAGGCATTGATCATGGTAAGAATTAACTCCACAGAGGAGGGTGGTCCATCTGGCAGAGTAGGCTGAAATAGAGGGGTTGTTAAAGGGGAAGGGGAAATAGACTGGGCAGATGGTTGACTTTTGGGTGTGGCCTGAGGTCTTGGTCGTGGTTGGTGTAAATTAGTATTGGGGCCTATGGCGACTGATCTTTGGTTGGGGAGACTCTTTAATAACTTTATTTTAAAGGTGAGACCTGTATCCTTACCACTTAAATATAATCTAAGTCCCCATTCATATCCTAGGCCATTGAGCCACAAATTGTCCTTTTTGCCGGTTCCGTAAAGGAGATTAGGAGGGGATACTGACAGATGTACCCAAAAAAGAGGCATTTGTTGCCAAAAGAGGCCTGTGGGGGAGAAGGGTGTAGGAAGAATGAAGAAATGTAAAGAAGAGTGAGGTGAGTAATAGCCAATAGACTGAGCATTGATGGCTTGTTCAACTAGTTCAAGGGCCTGTTGTCCTTCCATAGTTAATGTTCGGGGTGAGGTAGGGTCAGAGTGTCCCTGTAAGATGTCAAAGAGGGGTTTTAGTTGTCCTGTGGTTAGTTTTAAGTAAGGGCAAAGCCAATTAATATCACCCAGCAGGCGCTGAAAATCATTAAGTGTTGTAAGAGAGTCTCTCCTGAGTTGGACTTTTTGAGAAAGAATTTTATTGGGAAACAGCTCAAAGCCCAGAAATAGTTGAGGGGGGCAAGTTTGAATTTCTTCAGGGGAGACCTGTAAGCCTCGATCTTGAAGGGCTGAAATGACTTGTAGGGTAGTTTGATGTAATTCTGGCTCTTTAGGCCCTGTTAGAAGAATATCGTCCATGTAGTGGACTATATATAAATGGGGATATAGTCCCCTAAAAGGGTCAATCATTTGAGCTACATATTTTTGACAGAGGGTGGGACTATTGGCCATGCCTTGGGGCAGTACTCACCATTGGAAGCGTGGGGAAGGCCCCATGCAATTAGTTACGGGCAGGCTGAAGGCGAAATGCCTGCGATCATCGGGTGAAGTGGAATGGAAAAAAAACAATCTTTAAGGTCAATGATTATTTTATGGTAGCCTTTAGGTATGGCTACCGGGGAGGGCAGACCTGGCTGAAGTGCCCCCATAGGGACCATGGTCTGATTAACCGCCCTCAGGTCCTGTAATAAACGCCATTTGCCAGTTTTCTTTTGTATTACAAAAATGGGAGTATTCCACGGTGAATTTGAAGGTTCTATATGTCCTGCAGCCAGCTGTTCCTGCACTAACGCTGTGGCCGCAGCTAGTTTTTTGGAGGGAAGGGGCCATTGATTGATCCAGACAGGGGAATCATTTTTCCAGGAAATTTTATCTGCCTGAAGTGCAGGGGGATCAATAGCCCTTATGAAAAATGGTCTTTAAATCCTAATCCTGAGCGGTCTATTTTGGGCTCTGTGGGTGGGGGTGTCTTTTGGCCCTGATTTTCTTTTCCCAAACCTTGTCCTGGGAGAAACCCTTGTTTAAGCATTTGTCTAGTCACAATTTCATTAGGACTGCACATATAAATATTCATTTGAGAAAGAATATCGCGCCCCCATAGGTTGACAGGCAAACCGGGAACCACAAATGGTTGGGTTGTGCCCATATTTCCTTCTGAATCTTCCCATCTTAGAATTTTAGAACTTTGTAGGGTGTTTTTAGATTGTCCTATACCCTGTAAATGAGTAAGGGAAGGATGTAATGGCCAGGAGTTAGGCCAGGCATTTTGAGAAATGACAGTAGAATCAGCACCTGAGTCAAGGATGCCCTTAAAAACTTTTCCATCTAATTTGAGGCTAAGGAAGGGTCGGTCTTTGGTAATTGCCTGAACCCAAAACAAATCAGAGGAGCCAGGAGTAGAAGCACCGCGGTCAGATGTTATAGCAGAATAGGAGGAATCAAGAGGTAATGGCAAGGCCTGGGCCAAGCGTTGTCCCTGTAAAACAGATATAGGCCCTTGGGGGGTGCTGGCCAGTATTTGTATTTCTCCAGAATAGTCATTATCTACTAGGGAAGGGTGGACAATGAGCCCTTTAAGAGTAGCAGAAGTGCGGCCTAAAATAAGAAAAAACATATTAGCCAGAGGGGGCCCAAAAATGCCAGTTGGCAGGACCTGGACGCCATCCTCGGGCCTTAATATTGTACTGGTGGAGGCACACAGGTCCACTCCTGCGCTGCCTGTAGTGGCTGGGAGGAGCCCAGGGGGGAAGGGTTTTGTTGCTGGCTGTTCCCCGAGGCCAACTGGAACTGAATGGGGTTGGGGGACCGGGGCTGGCCCCCCAGGCCGTTTCCATGAAGTGGGGGTAAAGGATTACCTGAGGCATCAGTCTTAGATCGACATAAATTAGCCCAATGTTTTCCCCTCTGGCAGCAGGGGCAAAGTGTGGCAGGCTGATTGAGCTTTTCAGGCTGTTTATGAGGGGGAAAACTCGCAGAAACAGAGGGACCGCCTGAAGGACATTGTTTTGCAAAATGACCTGGCTGACCGCATTTAAAGCAGCCATTCTGGGAAGAGGCTCCTTGAATGGCAGCTCCAATTGCTAGCTGTACAGCCTGGGATATTTTGTGCGTGAAGGGGTCAACATCATTACACATTCTGATCATATCGTTAAGGTCCTTATTTTTAATTTTGCCTCTTAGGACAGCCTTACAAGCATTATTTGCGTTTTCATAAGCTAATTGTTTGATAAATTTATTGTCGCTCTCATCGTGTCCCAGAGTTCTCTCTGCGGCCTCTAAAAGTCTGCCGACAAAATCGTTAAAGCCTTCTTGTGCCCCGTGAGTAATCTTAGTTAAGGGGGTAATGACAGACCCCTTTGTAGGCAGCGCTCGCCAATCACCAAGAGCAGCTGCAGCAGTTTGAGATAAGAGGCCAATAGGAAATCTTTTTTGTCGTTGTTCGGAAGTATATTTTCCTTGGCCACTGAGTTTGTCAAAGGTCCAATTAGCGGAGTTGGCATTTTTAGAATTATTAGTGGCCGTAGTTTGGCAGCGGTCTAAAAAATCAGCTCTCCAAGAGAGGTACTGGCCGCGAGAGAGGACCGCCTGTACCACTTTAACCCATTCAGAGGGGAGCAAATGGCCACCTCCCGAGACAGATTCTAAGAGGGAGTGGGTGAAAGGGGCATTAGGCCCATAAGTTCTGACTGCAGAATTTAGTTCTTTTATAGCTTTGAATTTTAATCGGCGAAACTCGGTAGTTTCAGGGGTTGTCTCAGCGGCTGCCTCTTCGGGCGGGTCATCAGTTTCACTTTCATTTTCTCCCGATTCGGCATTTTCGACGTCTGAATCGGGGAGGGGCGGGAGCTCAGGGGCTGAGGGCTGACTGGAAGAAGGGGAAACATTATCTTTGTTCCCTGAACGAGTGACCACCGGAAAAGCTAGTAATTTGTGGCGATGGCCCAAAGAAGGCTTACTGCTAGGGCCGGAGTCTTTATGGGACCGAGCGGCCCTGGAGCTCTGAGACTCAGAGAGGACAGTTTCTTTAAGAGTATTTTGGAGAGAGGCCAGCTCAGAAGAGAGTTGTTTATACTCTTTTTGGAGTTGTAAAACATCCTTTAACTGAGCCACCTTTTGAGCTAAATCTTTTTTTGCTTGTAAAAGTAAGGGCTTCGACAAAGGGGGAGCTGCGAGGGAAGGCGCACAGAATTGAGGCGCATAAGGAGGGGGTCCCTGAGGAGCCATGGCGGAAGGGGCCCAGTCGGGGTTATGATAACGGGCCGCCTCTTCCTCAAGGGTGGTCTCGTCACCAGGATCTAAAGGTTCTTTGGGAGGTTTTGAAAAAATGGGAAAGTTGAAGTGTTGATTGGCTGGGGGTTCAGAGCTGACAGGCAGGGCGGGATAGAGGTGAGACGAGGGCTTTGAGACCGGCTTGGGGAACAATGGTGTAGTTTTAGTCGCTGGGGACTCAACTGGAGGGTCATGGGGGGGAATTTCTGGAGGGGGAATTTCTATAGAAATTGAAGGACAGGAGGAAGGACGAGGTAAGGCCACTGGATCATCATGGGGAGCTAGCTGAAGAGGAGCTTTGAGAGAGGCTGCTGAAGCCGCCCATGAGAGGGGGCAGAGGCAGAGCTCAGCCACAGAGAGTAACTGTTGTTTGCCAGGGTCTGTATTTGCACCCTCAATGATATCTCTAATGAGACCCCAGTAGGTAAAAACTGTACAGGGAAGGGCATCAGGACCCTGGGTGAGGAGAAGATTATTTAAATCTTTGCCTACCCTTTGTCATTTGAGGGGATTAATGTCTGGCCCATCAATAATAAACCATGGACAAGCATTGTCAATAAAAATAAAAAACTTTATCAAATCTTTCTTCTTAACTCTGATTCCTCTCTCTCTGAGGGAGGCCTTAATATCCTTAATGAAGACTGCCTCTTTTGACAATTTTTGGCCCATCTCTTATGGGATGAAGAATGTCTTACCGAGACCGTCGTTTTCTGTGAGCGGCAGAAAGAGGGTCTCCCAAGGACGTCTCCGGAGCTTCACGAGTGGGTCTTCATCTGACGAGAGTCCGTACCTCGAGCCCCACGTTGGGCGCCACCTGTCCCGGCCCGTGGGGCTGTTCAACAGGGACCTAGAGTAAGGGGCGAATGAATGAGAGAGAGAGACAAAAGACACGAAGGATGAGAGCAAGACAGGCTGTCTGATCAAGCTCCAAAGTCTTTAATGTTGTGCTATAGCTTAAATACACATGGAGGGGGAAGGGAGGGGCAAGAAAGTCACAGGAGCCAGGTGATTCTTTAGAAGTCTTCAGGTCCTCCTGTAACCCTGACAACCGCTTTCAGATGGTAACTTCAATTCAAAGTCAAAACGCCCTGTGGCTCAACATTTGCTATTTTCACCACACCCTGCACCTTTTCATCAGGGTACCTTGCAAAAAGTTACTTATGGTCTTGGCTCCTGGCATCCTCCTTTTGATCTTGTCTTCAGATATGTCAGATTTCTCTCTTCCTTTGGCTTAGGCTGGTCTCCTTGGGCTGTAAACAGGTTTTCCTCTTTATCACAGGAGGGGTTCTGCCACAGACCAGCTGCAGCCTAGATAGAATCCAGGGTCTCCCAAAAGCGGATGAGGAGTTGGCGGTGGGTAACAAACACAGCAGCTCGGAGGCAGTGTGGTCTTGTTCCGTTTATTTCCAGATTATCCAGCCTTTTTATACAGAATTACCATTCATTAAATCTTATGAAAGGTCAAAAAAAGACAAGTAAGTCGGTTGCAATGATGGAATCACCTGATCAATTGTCACATGAGTGTCAGGTGGTAATCAATCACAGTGGAAGAGGAACTCAGAGACAAAGTGTGATTATTTTAAAGAAATAAACCAAGACGACCTGAGCATCTGCATTTCCTGTAACAATTGACTATTCTTAATCTTTATGCAGGAATTTAGGGCAGTAAACTGCCACCTATGTGTCACCCTATTGAGTCTGTTGTTATGAAGAATGGGTGCTTTTGCTTACTGTAGAGCTGTCAGTACAAAGGCTTTTGTTTAAGGAGTTTATGCTGTTGGAAGTCATTCAGGGATTTCTGCACAAGAAAGCCTGGGGCTTGTCAACTCCCAATCTGAATTAGCATAGCCCACAGAGCCAGAAGATTATTTTTCATTAATATCTCCAGAAATCTACAATAGTGACCAATTAAAATTTAAGAAAAGATGGGGTTCCAAGTCCTTTCCCATGAACAGACCTTTTTGGAGGTACTATTCCCCTCTTGGCAGACTTTCCCTCCGAGGCTAGGAGTACTCCTCACCTTTAGGTGGATTTTCCTTCCAATGCCTTTATTAAAGATACTCTTCCTCATGTGGGGACTCTGTCTACCCATCATGAGTGGATCTGGACCCAGCAGGGTTCTGCCTCAAATGGGAATCCCCCTTCCTTGCCTGGGCATGGAGGCATCTGTTGCCTACCTGTTGTCTTCATATGTAAAGTGAATTACTAGTTACAGACCAGGCCATTTGTAAAGTATCTCCTAGCAATCATACTATTTACAAAGGATCTTATCTGTCAGAGAAGTACCAAACACCAGATGGAGCCATTTGTCTCAGAAGCTCATACTGATATTCATGTCTCATGGCTGAGAAGCAGAGGGCTGCAGAGAGCCCATTTATTCTCCTTCTTCCTGCTTAGAGGCCCCTGACAAAAGTTCACCAACAGTTGCTTTTACATTTCTGAGTTAGAGGTCAGGAAGGGTGTAGGTCCGGCACTAAGGCTGTGTGCATCTCTGAACATCGGTGAACTGTGGACCTCTGTGGACAACTACAGACTTCTGCTGACTTCTGTGATTTGCTCTGGACACTGCTGAGAACTGTAGACATTGCTGAGAGCTGAGGATACTGTGAAATGTGGACATTGTGGATTTCTGGTCATTGCTGAGAACTGTGAGTGACTGGACACTGTGTCAAGGAGAGAGTATGACTGGACACTGTGTCAAGAAGGGGGCTTCTGGAGTATTTAAGTCTCTGTCTCATTAGGGGACAGAGCCACCCACTCTTTTACTTTCTCTTCAGATAGGTCAGATTTCTCTCACCCCTCTGCTTAGGATGGACTTTTTTTGCTGCAGAACATATTTTCCTGATTATTGCAAGAAGGGTCCTACCTCAAATGAGAATCCCTGTTCCTAGCGCAGACATGGAGGCACATGTGGCCTTCCTATGTAAAGTGAGCTCTAAATACAGATTAGACCATTTGTAAAGGTACAACTGGTTACAGACCAGGTCATTTGTAAAACAGTATTATCTCCTAGCAATCCGGCTATTTGCAAAGGATAGTATCTACCAAGGAAGTGCTGACCACAGTATTAAGTACTGAGCACTTTGTCTCAGAGAAAGCTCACAATGTTATTCAGGCCTCAAAGATGCCTAGGAAGCAGGTGGCTATAGAAGGCCCTTTATTCTCTTTCTCTCTGCCTAGCTGTTGTTGTTGTTAGGTGCTGTTGAGTCAATATCCGACTCATAGCGACCCTCACAGGGTTTTCAATGGCTGACTGTTTCGGGATTGCCTTGGGAGTGGATTGCCAGGTCCTTCTCCCATTTTTGCTGTGCTGGGAATTGAACTCAGGACCTCCGAGACTGCAGTGCAGTGCTCTACCAACTGAGCTAAATTCCAGCCCCATAGTATCCCCTATTAAACAGACATGAATTTTCTTGAGCACATGATGGCAACAGCCTTAAAATCTTCACTTTGACCTGGGTGTTTTTCTTCTGAAAATTTATTCGAATGAAATAATCTCTCAAATACACATTTGCATATAGGGATGTGCATTTCCTTGCTGTTTAAGTAGTGAACACTTTAGAATATCCAAACCATATGGATTATGGTTAAATACATTATCCATGGAACAAAATACAATTCAGATATTTTAAAATGTTGTTATTAGGGGCCATTGAAGCAGGTCTCACTTATAATGACCCTATGTATAGCAGAACAGAACACTCCCAAGTTCTGTGCCAGGCACATGATCTTTCTTATGTTTTAGCCCATTATTGCAGACACTGTATCAATCCATCCAGTTGAGGGTCTTGCTTTTTCTCATTGACCCGCCACTCTCCCAAACATGATGTCTTTCTCCAGGGATTGGTCCCACCTGAGAACACATCCAAAATACATAAGAAATGGTCTAGCCATCCTTGAAGGAGCACTCTTATTGCATTTCTTCTAAACAGATATGTTGCTTCTTTTGGCAGTCCATGGCATATTTAATATTTGTCTCCAGCCCTATAATTCAAAATCATCAGTTCTTCTCTGTCTCCCTTATTCAAGTCCAGCTTTCACAAGCATATGATGTGGCTGAAAATGTTGCACCTTTGTCTTCAATGCGATATCTTTACTTTTCAACACTTTGTTGTTAGGTACTGTCGAGTCGGTATCTGACTCATAGCAACCCTCATAGGGCTTTTAATGGCTGACTGTTTCGGGATTGCCTTGGGAGTGGATTGCTAGGCCCTTCTCCCATTTTCAACACTTTAAAGATGCCTTTTGCAATAGCTTTTCCCAATGCAATGAGTCTTTTGATTTCTTGAGTGCTGCTTCTGTAGGTGTTGATTGTAGAACTGAGTAAAGTAAAATCTTAGACACCCTCAATCTTTTCTCTATTTATCATAAATTTGCCTACTGACCTAGTTGTAAGGATTTTTGTTTTGTTGATGTTGAGGCACAAACCACAATGAAGGCTATGTTCTTTTATCTTCATCAGTAAATGTTTTCAAATTCTCTTCATCTTCAGCAGAGTGGTATCTGCATAACACAAGTTATTAATGAATCTTCCTCCAATCTTGATGCTGTATTCTTCTTCATAAAGTTCAGCCTCTCAGATTATAAGCTCAGCATAGAGGTTGAAGAGATAAATGAAAAGATACCGTCCTGATGCACACCTTTATCTACTGTAAACCAGGCAGTGCTTCCTTGTTCTGTTCAAACAACTGCCTCTTGGTCCATGTACAGATTTCTCATGAGTACAATTAAGCACTCTGGTATTCTCATTCTTTGCAATATTATCCATAACTTATTATGATCCACAAAGTCAAATGCTTTTGCACAGTCAACTAAAAACAGATACACATATTTCTGGTGTTCTCTGCTTTTGACTAATATCTATGTGACATCAGCAATGATATCCCTGGCTCCATGCCCTCTTCTGAATTTGGCTTTGATTTCCTGGAAGTTCCCTGTCCATATATTGCTACAGTTGCTTTTGAATAATCATTAGTAAACTTGTAGTTGCCTCTGATATTAATGATATCACTTGATAATTTCTACATTCAGTAGGATCCCTTTCTTGGAAATAGGCACAATATGGATCTCTTCCAGTCAGTTGGCCAGGTAGCTGTTTTCCAAACCTCTTTGTATAAACAAGTGAGCACCTCCAGTGCTGCATCTGTTTGTTGAAACATCTCTATTGGTATTTCACCAATTCCTGGAGCCTTGTGTTTCACCATTTCCTTCAAGGTTTCTTCCACTTTTTCCTTCAGTACCATTGGTTCCTGATCATACGCAACCTCTTGAGCTGGTTGGTCATCCACCACTTCTTCTGGGGATAATGACCCTGTGTATTCCTTCTATCTTTTTTGATGTTTGTTGCATCGTTTAATGTTTTCCCTGTAGAATTATTCACTACTGCCACTCAAGGCTTGAACTTTTTCTTCATGCTTAAGCTTGAGAAGCCTGCAGCTGTAGCCCTGTGGCATCCGATCCCGTCAGATCTCGGAAGCTAAGCAGGGTGGGGCCTGGTTAGTACCTGGATGGGAGACCGCCAGGGAACACCAGAAGCTGTAGGCTTGGGAGAAGGGCCTGGCAACCCCCTCCCCAAAAATCAATCTGCCATTGAAAACCCTATGAACAGCACAGAAGCACTGACAATAGTGTTTCCCCTGTTGTACAGAGGGTCGCTATGAGTGGGATACCGACTCGACAGCACCTAACAACAACAACAACAACAAGCTTGAGAAACCAGAGTGTGTTCTTCCCTTTTGGTTTTTTATCTCGAGCTCTTTGCACATGTCATTATAATATTTGATTTTGTCTTCTCAAGCTGCCCTATGAAATCTTGTGTTTATCTCTTTAAGTTCATTATGTCTTCCTTTTACTTTAAGCTACTCAATGCTCAAAGGCAAGTTTTAGGGTCTCTTTTGACATGCAATTTGGTATTTTCTTTTTTTTTTCCTATCTTTTTAATAGTCTGTTGCTTTCTTCATGAATGATATCATTAATGTCATGCCACTATTCATCTGATCTTCAATCATTAGTGTATAATGCATCAAATCTGTTCTTGAGGTGGTCTCTGAACTCAGGCGGAATATACTCAAGGTCATACCTTGGCTCTTGTACATTTGTTCTAATTTTCTTCAGTTCCAGTTTGAACCTGCATATGAGCAGTTGATGGTCTGATCCACAATCAGCACCTGGTCTTATTCTAACTTTTGATATTGGGGTTTTCCATCATCTCTTTCCACAAATGTAGTCAATTTTGTTCCTATATGTTCTACCTAGTGAATTCCCTGGTTTTAGTCACTGTTTACATTTGTGAAAAAATGTGTCTTCAACGAAAAGGTCTTTGGTCTGATAATTTCTATCATGTGATCTGCAGCTTCATCTCTGTCACCAAGGCCATATTTTCTGACTACTGAGGCTTTTTCTTTGTGTCCAACTTTTGCATTCCCATCACCAGTAATTATCAGTTCATCCTGATTGCATGTTTGATCTATTTCAAATTGTAGAAGCTGGTAGAAATCTCCCCTATCTTCACTTGAGGCCTTAGTAGCGGGTGCATAAATTTGAATAATAATCATATTAACTGGCCTTCCTTCTAGGTGTGTGCATATTATTCTATCACTGACAACATTGTATTTCAGGAGACAGATCTTAAGATGTCTTTTTTGATGATGAATGCAACCCCATTTCTCTTTAATCTGTTATTCCAAGCATAGTAGACCATATGATTATCTGATTCAAAATGGCCCATTCCAGTCCATTTTAGCTCACTAGTGCTTTTAAAAATGAGGTAGATTTATGTCTATTGACTTGCAATGATATTCAGGTACACTGAAAAGAAAAAGCAAGTGCATCATAATGTTACTCTGGTAAATCTTCATTTGTTAAGTATTTTAGCATTGTGGAGGAAAGAAGGTAAACTCTATTCTCTATGTCCCCACTTCCTGGCTCTGCCACTTCCCAGCTGCACAGTCTTGGTCAAGAAACGTAACTTCACCAGGTAATATGTTGTCTATCTCAGAAGATTTACCTGAGGGTAATCAAATTAATACATGTAAAATCCTCCAAGCTATGCCAAGCACTTGATAAACACTAAGGAAATGGCAGCTTTATCTATACCAGTGATAGACATGAGATTTCACATTATAAATCTTGACAGTGCCCACTCTCTGCATGCCAATTTCATTTCCTTCTTTATATATTATAACCAGAAAAGGACAAAGATAGCATAGAATTTAAAGTATATGATACTATTTTTGAGTTCTAAACATCTCTGATGACTTCAGGGTATAAAAATCAATTATACTAAGCTGATGGTGGTGGCACATGCCTGTAATCCCAGAGGTTAGGGAGGCAGAGGCAGGAGGATTGCAAGTTTGAGACCAGAGGCAGTCTGAGTAATTTAGCGAGACTGTGTCTCAAAAAGTTAAAAAAACTAGGCTGAAGGTGGCAGCTCAGTGGTCCAGCACTTGCAAAGCTTGCAAGCACCAGACCTTGGGTTCAACCCCCAGTACTGCAATAAAATAAAATAAAATAAATAAATAAAAATAAATTATACTGAAACAAGAATAGTAGTAACAAACTCTTCTAATTGCATTGTGCTTACTTCTTTAAAGAGGTAAGATTTTCAGGATTTTTCATTCAATCAAGCAATGAACTCTGCCCTGGAATTCTGTTTCCCTGATTTTGGAACTTCTATAACTTCTGCCCCCCACACGTCTGTCAGTTTGCAGCACTGTGGAGGATTGTGTGTTGCGATGAGGCTGAGAGCTCTGCCACTGTAACCTCATACATGAGCAAGGTTACCCATGGTGGACAGGTTTTCAGCTGAGCTTCCAGACTAAGACAGACTCGGGAGTAGGACTTGGCGAACCACTCCCAAAACAACTAGCCATTGAGAACACTATGAATAGCAAAGAAACACTGTCAGATATAGTGCCGGAAAATGAGCCCCCCAGGTTAGAAGGCACTCAAAAGACTACTGGGGAAGAGTTGCCTCCTCAAAGTAGAGTCTACCATGATGATGGAAATGGAGTAAAGCCCCAGGGTGCTCAACTTGCTGATGTGGCACAACTCAAAATGAGGAGAAGCAACTGTAAACATCCATTAATAATTGGAACATGGAATGTACATAGTATGAATCTAAGCAAATTAGAAATTATTAAAAGAGAAATGGAGCGCATAAACATTGACATTCTAGGCGTCAGTGAGCTAAAATGGACCGGCATAGGCCATTTTGAGTCAGACAATCATATGGTCTACAATGCTGGGAATGATAAACTAAAGAGAAATGGGGTTGCATTCATCATCAAAAAAGACATTTCAAGATCTGCCGTGAAATACAATGTTGTCAGTAATAGAATAATATCCATACACCTACAAGGAAGTCCAGTTAATATGACTATTATTCAAATTTATGCACCCACCACTAAGGCCACAAATGAAGAAAGGGAAAACTTCTATCAGCTTCTGCAATCTGAAATAGATCAAACATGCAATCAAGACATACTAATAATCACTGGTGACTAGAAGGCAAAGGTTGGAAACAAACAAGAAGGCTCAGTAGTTGGAAAATATGGTCTTGGTGACAAACGAAGCTGGGGATTGCATGATAGAATTTTGCCAGACCAATGACCTTTTCATTACAAATACATTTTTTCAACATCATAAACAGAGACTATACACATGGACTTCATGAGATGGAACACAGAGGAATCAAATTGACTACATATGTGGAAAGAGACGATGGAAAAGCTCTGTACAAAATATCAAAACAAGACCAGGTGCTGACTGTGAATCATACCATCAACTTCTCACATGTAAGTTCAAACTGAAGCTGAAGAAAATTAGAATAAGTATACAAGAGCCATGGTATGACCTTGAGTATATCCCACCTGAGTTCAGAGACCACCTCAAAAATAGGTTTAATGCATTAGACACAAATGATAGGAGACCAGAAGAGTTGTAGCATGACATAAAAGATATCATCCAAGAAGGAAGCAAAAAGTTCTCAAAAAGACAAGAAAAAAAGAAAAGGCCAAATTACATGTCAAAAGAGACACTGGACCTTGCCCTTGAATGTCAAGCAGCTAAAGTAAAAGGAAGACATGATGAAGTTAAGCAACTAAACAGAAGATTTCAGAAGGCAGCTCGAGAAGACAAAAACAAATATTATAATGACATGTGCAAGGAGCTGGAGGCAGAAAACCAAAAGGGAAGAATGCGCTCTGTGTTTCTCAAGCTTAAGGAAATGAAGAAAAAATTCAAGCCTGGAGTGGCAGTAGTGAAAGATTCTACAGGGAAAATATTAAATAATGCAGGAAACATCAAAAGAAGATGGGAAGAATACACAGAGTCATTATACAAGAAAGAATTGGTAGATGACCAACCATTCCAAGAGGTTGCATATGAAGAAGAACCAATGGTGTTGAAGGACCAAGTGGAAGCTGCCTTGAAAGAACTGGTGAAACAGAAAGCTCCAGGAATTGATGGGATACCAATAGAGATGTTTCAACAAACAGATGCAGCACTGGAGGTGTTAATATGTTTATGCCAACAGATTTGGAAAACAGCTACTTGGCCAACTGACTGGAAGAGATCCATATTTGTGCCTATTCCCAAAAAAGGGGATCGAACTGAATGTGCAAACTATCGGACAATATCATTAATATCATACACCAACAAAATTCTACTAAAGATCATTCAGAAGTGACTGCAGCAGTATATAGACAGGGAATTACCGGAAAATCAAGCGGGATTCAGAAAAGGGCGGGGAACCAGGGACATCATTGCTGATGTCAGGTGGATATTAGCTGAAAGCAGAGAATATCAAAAAGATATCTATCTATGTTTTATTGACTACGCAAAAGCATTTGACTGTGTGGATCATAACAAATTATGGATAACACTTCGGAAAATGGGAATACCAGAACACCTAATTGTGCTCATGAGAAATCTGTACATGAACCAAGAGGCAGTTGTTCAAATAGAACAAGGAAACACTGAGTGGTTCAAAGTTGAGAAAGGTGTGCGTCAGGGCTGTATACTTTCACCCTATCTCTTCAATTTATATGCTGAGCAAATAATCCGAGAAGCTGGACTTTATGAGGAAGAATGTGGCATCAAGATTGGAGGAAGACTCATTAACAACCTGCGTTATGCAGATGACACCACTCTGCTTGCTGAAAGTGAAGAAGATTTAAAGCATTTACTGATGAAGATCAAAGATCATAGCCGTCAATATGGGTTACAACTAAACATCAACAAAACAAAAATCCTTACGACTGGGTCAGTATGCAATTTCACAATAAACGGAGAAAAGATTGAAGTTGTCCAAGATTTTGCTTTGCTTGGCTCTATAATCAATACCTGCAGAAGCAGCAGTCAAGAAATCAAAAGATGCGTTGCTCTAGGAAAAGCTGTGGCAAAAGATCTCTTTAGAGTATTGAAAAGCAAAGATGTCACATTGAAGACGAAGGTGCGTCTGACTCATGCCATGGTATTTTCAGTGGCATCATATGGTTGTGAAAACTGGACATTGAACAAGAGAGACAGAAAAAGAATTGATGCTTTTGAATTGTGGTGCTGGAGACGTCTATTGAA
>VMDO01000654.1:205242-252782 GCA_007922755.1 Pedetes capensis | reverse complement strand
CATCATGTTTGGGAGAGTGGCAGGTCAACACAAAAGAGGAAAACCCTCCACCAGATGGATTGACACAGCGTCTGCAGCAATGGGCTTAAACATAAATAAGATCATTTGCCTGGCACAGAATCGGCAAGTGTTTCGATCTGCTGTACATAGGGTCGCTGAGTCGGACTTGACTCGGCGGCACGTAACAACAACAACAAATAACTTCTGCAATTTGGTAAAAAACTCTGCTTCCTCATCTCCTCTAAAAGGTGTTTTGCTTTCTCTAACTTTATCAGTTTAAGCCAGTCCACTGACAGAAATCTATATTACATTGTGCTACAATACAGGTCCAATATCATACCTTAAACGTGACTAAATTTCTCAAAACATGATGATTTTTCTCAGCAATGAATTTCTTATGAAATGATGTTCTCTGCCCAAAGTAAACACTTAAAACTGAGCTGTCCTTTGTATTTTTATCCATGAGTTACAAACAAGAACCTTAAATGGCATTATGTTTCAGTGGGGAGACTCATTACTAAAGAAAATGGGGAATTACACAAGTGCATAGAAAAAAATGATTTAAAAAATCATCTATTGTTTCTCCACTCAAAGTCCATTATTAACATGCTAGTAATTTCCCTTGCAGTCTTTTTTTTTTTTTTTTTTTTTTTTTTTTTTTTTTTTTTTTTTTTGTAGTGTTATTGTAGGTGGGTGTTTTTTTACTTGGTCTTATACCAAATATATGCATCATATTGTTGTATAATTTTCAAAAACAATTTAATGACTAAAGTTTTCTTGAGTGAATAATTAAACCATTTCTCTTTTAAAAAAACATTTATATTATCTTCAAGTTTTAGCTCTTATGAAGAGAACTACAAAAGCATTTTTCTGTGTGAAATTGTTTAAGCTTTCTCATGTGCAGAATTGAAAGGAAAAGAAAAGAAAAGAAAAAGAAAAGATAAAAGAAAGAAAGAAATTATCACGTGAAAAGGTAATGAGCACTTGAAATCTTAGGAGAGTTGATGTATACAGTTGACTCTATTACCTAATTACTGCTTCCATTAGAGCTGGCATCATAAATTGATGTTGTTGTTGCTGTTGTTGTTGCTAGGTGCCTTAAAGTCAGGTCTGACTCATAGCCGCCCTATGTACAACAGAACCAAAACACTCCTTGACAGTGTGTGAGGCACACAATCTTTTTTATTTAAGCCCATTATTGCAGACACTGTGAATTCATCTAATTGAGAGTCTTCTTTTCTTTTTTTTTCTCTTTTTTTTCTCCAGATCTGCCATTTTTCCAAATATAATGTCCTTCTCCAGGGATTAGTCCCTCCTGACAATATATTCAAAATATATAACATTCAGGCTAGTCATCCTTGCTTTCAAGGATCACTCTGCTCACACTTCTAGGATGGCTCTCTTGGTTCTATTAGCAGTCCATGGTATATTCAATATTCATCTCCAGCACCATAATTCAGAAGTATCAATTCTTCTCCTGTCTCACTTCTTCAACAGCCAGCTTTCACAAGCATATAATGCCACTGAAAATGTCATGGCATAAGGCAGGTGCACCATTGTGTTCAGTGTGACATCTTTATTTCTCAACACTTTAAAGATGTCTTTTGTAACAGCTTTTCCCAATGCAATGTGTCTTTTGATTTCTTGACTGCTGCTTTTGTAGGTGTTGATTGTAGAACTGAGTAAAGTAAAATCTTGGACACCCTCAGTCTTTTCTCCATTTATCATGAGTTGCATACAGATTTAGTTATTAGGATTTTTGTCTTATTGGTGTTGAGGTACAATCCTTACTGAAGGCTATGTTCTTTGATCATCATCAATAAATGTTTTAAATCCTCTTCACTTTCAGCAAGAAAAGTTGGGTCACCTGCATAATGCAGACAATTAATGAGTCTTCCTCCAATTCTGATGCCACATTCTTTTTTCATAAAGTCCAGCTTCTCTGCTTATTTGCTCAGCATAGAGTTTGAACAGGTACAATGAAAGGATTCAGCCTGAGCACACCTTTCCTGGTTTAAAACCAGGTAGTGTTTCTTTGTTCTGTTTGAACAACTGCCTCTTGGTCAATGTACAGATTTCTCATGAGTACAATGGAGTATTCTGGTATTCCAATTCTTTGCAATGTTGTCCATAATTTTTTATGATCCACAGAGTCAAATGCCTTCTCATATTCAATAAAATATAGATAGACATCTTTCTCGTATCCTCTACTTTCTGCCAGTATCCATCTGACATTAGCAATGATGTCCCTGGTTTCATGTCTCCTTCTGAATCTAGCTTGACTTTCCAGCAGTTCCCAGTCAATATACTATTGCATACAGTTGCTTTTGAATGATCTTTAGCAAAATTTTGCTTGCATAAGAAATTAATGATATCATTCAATAATTTACACATTCAGTTGGATCCTCTTTCTTGGGAATAGGCACAAATATGGATTTCTTCCAGTTGGTTGGCCAGGTAGCAGTTTTCCAAATCTCTTGGCATAGACAAGTGAGCATCTTCAGTGGTGCATCTATTTGTTGAAATAGCTCAGTTGATAGTCTATCAATTCCTGGACCTGCTTTAAATCACTTTTGGAATGAGTATTCAGATAAATAACCCATATTGCTAGTGCTTTTTTAAAGAGGTGTATGATATATAGTATATAATATATGGTATATTATTTAAAGCATTTTACAAAGGCAGTTAAACAATTTTTAAGTGGAAAAGTTAGGGTAAAAGGGAAATTTTTTAAAAGTAGCATTTATTTATTACTTAATATGTATTAATACTAAGTCCATCATATATGATCTCATCTCATTCCTGCAGCAAAGAGGTAGATGCTACTATGTCCATTTTATAGATAACAAAAACAAGGCCTAGAAAGTTAGTTGTCTGTCCAAATTGGTGAAACCAGTAAAAGACTGAGCAGATAATCAAATTCTAGAATTTGAGTTCTTAATCGTTATGTCATACTTCATTTGAGGATGTACTGTGGTACATTTTCTAGAATTGAGTTGCTTCCCAGTGGCTTTATCCAGAGAAAGATGGGGAAATTTGAAGATCCATGCTGTTCAAATGATCAACATAAATCAAGTTCTTCTAAATCTAAGCATACCTATTTCACCACACTCTGTCCAATATTTAGATCATTTTATTTTTAAATGGGCATGCTTAAGATGTTTATGCCAGTGAATGTTATATCCCTGTTATCTTCGTTTGAAGCCTGGCACAGGGGTGCACACCCATAATCTCAGCTACTCAGGAAGCTGAGGCAGGAAGATCTTAAGTTTGAGGACAGCCTGAGCAACTTAGTGAGATTCATATTCTAGGAGAGGGAGGGTTGAGGGGAGGTCTGGAGTTGAGTGTTTTCCCATATCCTTACTTATTCTATAAATTTGTGTGTCTTCCTTTATGAATTGGCCAGTTCTTTCCTTTGCCCATTTTTCCACTGTTTTTTTCCTTGTAATTTTTATATTTATGATCGTACTTTAAAGATATAAGTCTTTTAGAAACTGTGTGCTGTAAATCTGGGAATATCTTATTTCATTCTTAATTCAGATAATTTTATGTGTGTTTATGTTCTGTAGTCAAGAATTTTCTAGTATGAGATTTTCTATCACTTAGAAACTCAGCCCCTCCTCTTTTAGAAACTTGACATATATTAAAATATATACCTCTAGTGTTTTTCTGTGATATAATGTCATTTAATTCATCCAGAATGTGTTTTGGGCCAGGGTATGAATTAAAAACATGATTCTTTCTCTTTACTTATAATTATGGTTTAGCTATAATTTATTTAACTTACTGTTGTTAATTTGACTTGTCTTTTCATTTATGTGCAGTCCTGTTCCAACAATTAACTGTATTTCTTTATTATTTATATATTCTTTCTCTTTATAATACATATTGAATTTTTACATTTGTAATATGCAATATCTTGAGGCCATTGAATCTGCTTCATAGAACTGAACCCTTTCATTATTGTAGTTCTATTACATGTGCTAACACCAGTACACCTTTAATGTCACAGTCTTCTTTAAAATTTGGTAAGTTAAAATAGTGATGTAGACCAGGCGCAGTGGCACATGCCTGTAATCCCTGTGGCTAGGGAGGCAGAAGCAGAAGGATTGCAAGTTTGAGACCAGAGGCAGTCTGAGTAATTTAGCGAGAGCCTATCTCAAAAAAAAAAAAAAAAAAAAAAAAAAAAAAAAAAGATAGGAATGTAGCTTGTGGTAGAACACATGCTTTACATGTATGAATCCCCAGCACCAAAAAATAAAATAAAATAAAATAATTGATGAGCTCTTCCTAAATATGCACTTAGATAAATTTTAAGTCTATTTTGCCAAGATGTCTACCCCACGCAATAATCCCATTAGATTTGGGTTGAAATTGCATTAAGCCTATGAATTAATTTTGAAAGAAGTCACATCTTCATAAGGTTTACCTTTCTCCTGTTTATTCCGGCCTTCTTTTCCATTGTGCCTTAAAACCTGTGCTTTCCTTTCTGCCTGTCAGGACCCCCTTTGCCTGCCTCCCTACACTTTAGTTTCACATTGTATCTTCCCATTTCCTTAGAGAGCAAACATTGAAGTATAACACAATTGTTGTTGTTAGGTGCCATCGAGTCAGTATCTGACTCACAGCGACCCTCATAGGGTTTTCAATGGCTGACTGTTTCGAGATTGCCTTGGGAGTGGATTGCCAGGTCCTTCTCCCATTTTTGTGGTGGTGGGAATTGAACTTGGGGACCTCAGAGACTGCAGCGCAGTGCTCTACCAACTGAGCTAAATACCAGCCCCATAACACAATAGGACTATTATATAGGATAGATGAAAAATCCTGGATCACTTCTCATTTAGTTAAACAATTACAGAAGCTTTGCCTAAGAAGCCAGTGATATGCCCAGAAGGGTAGGGTTCTGGAAGCCATTTGTTTTATCTGGTAAATAACCACTTAGAATATGAGAATCATGTAGCTCTGTTTAAAGTTATATGGCTCCACCTTCTGAGTTGAATAACGAGTATTTGGAGGAAGGACAGTTGAATGTCTCCAGAAGGGTCAAGATGTAAGGAGATGCCAGGAATCAGCCCCCTGGAAAGCTGCTGAGTGCCATGGAGTGCCGAGCAAGCGGCTGAGGGAAGGAGTCACCCCACCCATTCTGGCGCCTGGAGATCCGAGTTTGCTTGTCATGGTCTTTGAAGAGCACTTGGTTCTGCCTGGCAGACTGGTCTCATCTTTGCTTATCCAGGTCCCTTTTGCATTTTGGTACCAAAAGTTATCTGCAAGCTGGAACAATGTGGCAGGATGACACTATGTAACCAGGCAATAGGCTCCAAGTCCACTGCATAAATAAAGTTTGTTGTTAGGTGCCATGGAGTCGGGTCTGACTCAAGCAACCCTATGTACAACAGAACAAAAAACTCCCTGACACTGTGCCAGGCACACAATCTTTTTTATGTTTAAGCCCATTGTTGCAGCCAAGGAGTCAATCCATCTAGTTGACTCATAGTGACCCTATATACAACAGAAGGAAACACTACCACTGTGCCATGCCTGGCACTATTGTCAGTGCTTCTCTGCTATTCATAAGGTTTTCAATGGCTGATTGTTTTGGGAAAGAGCTGACAGGTCCTTTCCCCAAGCCTATAGCACCTAGTATTCCCAGGTTGTCTCATCTAAGGACTAACCAGGCCCAAGGCTGTTTAGCTTCTGAGATCAGATAGGATGGGACACCAGGGTGGTAATGCTGTAGACTAAAGTTTAAGAAACATAAATTGATAAAGAGAAATTAGATTGATTCACAGTCTGTCCAGATTGGGAAGGGAAACGAAATAGTTCTCTTCAGCTTTTTCTTTAGCAGCTTTCTCTATTTTATCACCAAACGACTAGACAAAGTCTAAAGAAAAGACAGGTAGAAGTATGTAGATTAAGCTGCTATCAGAGCATCATCTTGAACTGAGGGGAATTCCCCTCCATGGCACCTAGGAGGGACTCTCCTGCTGAATTCCCACTCCTCAGAGTCCCTGCCCATTTTTTTATGAGCTAAAACTAATGATTATTTATGGTAACAATAATCTGAATGTTCTTGTGGCCTCCCTAAAGCCAATCAATTTCCCTCAGAGGAATAATTTGTCTATTTTATCGGTCAATGGGCCAGCCTCTGCTATCCTTCACTGTCCAGAACCACCACCAACCCAGAAGTACCCAGAGAAAACTAAAGCATAAGAACCGGTTAGAAAATCCACGTAGAACAGACCATTCCATGCTCCTTGACATCTCCCGATGTGAAACTTTACAAAGTGGGTTCAGAAACCTCTCCATCCTTGATGCCATTGAAGAAACCCTTCATCAACCCCATGCCATGCCTGGATATTTGACAAGGTCATACCCAAATAAGCAGATGAAAGTGTCAGGTAGTTAGTTTAGGCATTAGCGAGCAATATGAAGGAAGAGGGGATTGAAATTGATTCTGCCACCAGGCCAGGATGGATGAAGCCATTTACATCTCTGAGGACATTGGAAGGACATTTTCTAATGGGTCTCACACCTTAATCCAAGCCACTGAGCCATTTTACAAAACAAAGGGGCTAGGCTGGGTGCCCATGGCTGAGTTACATTGAGTGTACCCTAGATTAGATAAAACTATAGAGAACATGCCCCCCCACACACACACATCCTTCCTTTCTTCCTTTCTCTCTACTCCTTACCATCTGCTCTTCTCTTCCCACTCCAGTGACCTCTGCTCACCTCTCCCTTCTTTTAGGCTGCATCTTCTCTGTCTATCCAAGGCATTTTTCCTTCCAAAAGCCTGCTCAATTCCTCTGCTCTCTCTGGCTTCTTTATTTTCTCTTGGGACCAGAAACACCCTTATGCCAATTCGCACAGGGAACCTAACCTTTTCTGAGATCTTTTCCAGGTCTACCTGCACTTCTCCAGATACCTCAGTTTTCCCACTAATTATTCCTTAAAAGTATACTGTCCTTAATAAATTTTGTCTATACTCTTTACTAACCTGCAGCTACCACTGTGTCATCCAATCCTGGAAGCTTAGCAGTTGGACCTGGTTAGTACTTGGATGGGAGACCACTTGGGAACAGGCTTGGGAAAAGGATCTGGCAATCCACTCCCAAAAAACAATCATCTATTGCAAACCCTATGAATAACAGAGAAGCACTAACAATAAATAGTGTTTTGTCTGTTGTACATAGAGTCGCTATGAGTCGGATGCTGACTTGATGGCACCTAGAAACAATAATAATACTCTCTACTATAACTTCTGTGTCAGATATAAATTGATTTATATGTTGAATGCAAGACCCAGGTCTTATTGCTAGATTCCCAGGTTTGTGCTCTGGATCTGCCTACCCACGCACCCCTTGTCTCCTCAGTAACAAAGCAGCTATAATAACATGCATTACAAATCCTACATGTAGAGGGTGCTAGGCACCTGTGAGGTACATTCTACAGTTTGTATGCAATTCAAACAGAGCACAATGTTTTTGGTTTCATGCTGTTTATATTTAATAGAAATTTCAATATCTCTATGTATTTTTTAATCTTTGGCTGTACACTTTTTGAAATAAATGATAGGTCATCAAAAGATGAGGAGGGCTTTGGGGTGAGGCAACATTTATTTGCCTTGGCTAACAAAGGGGAAGACATTCTCATTGGTTGGAAATGGTTCTAGAAACAAAGAACCTAAGAGGATGAAATTCAGAATGAGAGATGAACGGAAATAGAAAAGAAAAGAAAGGGTCTGCAGCAAAGAAGGAAGAGAACATCAGGGGACAGAAATGTGACACGAGCAACAAGAAGCACAAGCCCAATCCCCAGACCCTGGGGAGGCTGGAGGCACCAGGTGGGGCCAGGTGCTTAGCATGGGGAACATACTAGCCCTCAAAAATATTGCCTGGTACTGAAACGATGCTCCTAATAATGATAGCACGCAGTTAAGAAAGTCAAGGCACATCCTTTTCTGCTCCACAGCAATGCTATTTGTCTCTGAAATATTAAACTACCAACGTTGATATGGCAACCCTTTTAGAAGCAGCAGTCTGTATTTCCACATGCTCTGCTGGCTGCTGTAAGCTTTGTGACAATACCTGTGCTCATCAGCAGTGTTAACTCACATCTGTAAATGCTTTCGGCCACACAGCCTTCTACTGCCCCATCCTGAGCTAATAGCCAGCACTGGATGTGGTTTCTTCCACTATGGCTTTGTCTCCTGATATTTAATGCACATCCTAGAAAATGACTTGGTCCCAACATGGGAGACCAAGTGTACAGAAATGGTAATGCTAGGCCTGTCACCAAATACATATACATACAAACATATATACCTGCATAAATGATAGATATTCAAGTTATTTATTTATTTATTTTTGAAGTGTCATAGCTCAGTTGGTAGAGTGCTACTCTGCACTCTCTGAGGCCCTGGGTTAGATCCCCAGCACAGCATAAAATGGGAGAAGGATCTGGCAGCTCACTCCTGAAACAATCCCCAAACAATCAGCCACTGAAAATCCTATGATTAGCAGAGAAGCACTGACAGTGCCGGGCATGGCACAGTGTCTCAGAGTGTTTCGTCTGTTGTACACAGGGTAGCCATGAGTCAGACCTGACTCCATGGCACCAAATGACAACAATGATTCTTTTCTATTAGTCTATATTATTTGTACAAAATAATGGGTTTATCATGATATTCTCTCACATGTATACAGCGTACTTTGATCATATTTGCTCCCCCTGACCCTCTTTTGTCCCCCTCTTCCGTCTTGCTGCTCTCCCCTGTCCCCAAAGAGGCACCATTCTACTCTGACATCATTTTTTTCCTAATAAATCTAGATCCTGCATATGAAAGAAAACATGGTATTTGTCTTTCTGAGTCTGGCTTATTTCCCTTATATGATAATTTCACATTCCTTCCATTTTCCTGTAAGTGATATAATTTCATTTTTCTTTATGGCTGAATAATACTCCATTGATCACTCTCTGCCCTCTCTGCCATCTCCTCCCCTCACACCAGTGGTATCCCCTTCTACTTGCATGTCTTTTTTGTGTTTTTATCTATATCCAGCTTTTGCCTTAAGGGCAAAATATGTGATATTTCCTTTCCTTTCTCCCATTACTCTTTCTTCTTGCCCACTCTCACTTCTCTTCAGTCCTTTATCATTCCCTACATAGCTCCCCTCTACTATCATGATTACATATTATAATATTGAATATATACTGAAGCCTAACATCCATATGGGGCTGGGATTTAGTTCAGTTGGTAGAGCACTGCGCTGCAGTCTCTGAGGTCCCCGAGTTCAATTCCCACCACCACAAAAATGGGAGAAGGACCTGGCAATCCACTCCCAAGGCAATCTCGAAACAGTCAGCCATTGAAAACCCTATGAGGGTCGCTATGAGTCGGATACCGACTCGACGGCACCTACCAACAACAACAACATCCATATGTGAGAGAAAAAAATGTTATATTTGTCTTTCTGGGTCTGGCTTATATCACTTAACATGATGATCTCTAGTTCTATCCATTTTCCAGCAAATGTCATAAATTTATCCTTCTTTATGGCTGAACAAAACTCCATGGTGTATATATACCCAATTTCCTTATCCACTCATTTGTTGATGGACACCTAGGTTGATTCCATATCTTGACTATTGTGAATAATCTCACTATAATCATGGATGAGCAGGTATGTCTAAGTTATGATGACTTAGATTCCTTTGGATATACACTCAGGAGTGGTATAGCGGGGTCATATGGTAGTCCTATTTTTAGTTTTTTGAGGAGTCTTCATACTGATTTCCATAGTGGCTGCACCAACCTGAATTCCAGGCAGCAGTATAATAGGGTTCCTTTCTCTAGCAGTGGTTGTTGTTTGTTTTGTTGATTCTAGCCATTCCTACTGGGGTGAGGTGGTATCTCAAAGTAGTTTTGATTTGCATTTCCCTGATGGCTAAGGATGTTGGACATTTTTTCATATATTTATTGGTTATTTGTGTTTCTTCTTTTGAGAACTCTCTGTTCAGTTCATTGGTCCATATTTTGACTTGGAGTATGGGAAAATGAATCATTTGTCCAAGGCTGATGCTCCCAGTCAGGAAGGGCCACTGTCTCACCAAATCTCCCAAATAGTCCAAGGGCTTCTAGGACCATGGGCTTGTCCTGTGAGATTGCCAGTCTTTGGGTGAGGGTTCTGGTTTCCCTCTCCCTCAGGGAGCAAGGCTGGAGATGTGCCCTGTTCACTCTCTCTTGCTGCTCAGCTCTGGGACCATCCCACAATATCCTCTTGGTTTCTGTGCTTTTCCAGGCCTTCTGTCTTTGGAATTGAGTCCACACCCTCCTATTCTGACTGCTTTGTTTTACCATGTCATGCCAAGGCCATGTCTAATCCACCATCTGACACTGGAAGTCTCCACCATGCTACATTCAAATTTTTCTTTGGCACCTAAAGTTGCCTGGAAGGAAAATGTTTGAAAAGGAAGAAAGTTAAGTCAGCAAGCAGCTTGATATTTTGAGGAGCATCATAAATGTCACTGGAGTTTTGAAAATCAAACCAGAAATTGTATCTGGAAGAAAGTACACCTATACACAAGTCAAGATTAAGGGGACTAAAGGACCCTGGGAGATGCTCTCACAGAAACCTTGCTATGTATACAGGGCTGACCCAGCTGGCTCTTGCAGCTCCACAAGTGCATTTCCCAACTCCAAACACCAGTATTCTATTCATTGTGTTCTGTAGGCAGACAACCTAAGCCTGAGACATAGGAAGCCATCCACAGGTTTTTGTGGAATAAATAATTTCCATCAAAAATGTTAAAAATAGACACAAAGCACCATGGCCCATGCCTGAAATCCCAGTGTCTCAGGAAGCTGAGGTAGGAGGATCTTAAGTTCAAGGTGCACAACTTAGTGAGACTCTGTCTCAAAATTAGAAATAAGAAGGGATTGGCAGTTCTGCTAAGTGGCAGAGCACTTGCCTACCATGTGCAAGGTTCTGGGTTCAAATCCCTAGTACTGCAAAAGTAAATAAACAAAATTAATTAAATTAAATTAAGAAAAAAGAAAAAAGATGAGGTAGAGTTGGATCTATTTGCTAGGGTTGCCATAACAAAATAGCACAAACTAAGAGGCTTAAGTAGCAGAAATTTATTTCCACACAGCTCTGCAGGCTGCAAGCCCACAATCAAGATGTCCGTAGGTTTGCTTTCTTCAGAAGTTCTGCCCCTGACTTGCAGACAGCACCTTCTCTCTGTGTCTTCTGCACAAACTGTGTACAAAAGTCCTCTTCTTGTAAAAACACCAGTGAGATTGGACTAGAGCCCACCCTTGTGCCCACCCTAATGACTTCATTTTAACTTAATCAACTTTTCTTTTCCTTTCTTTCTTTTTCTTTCTTTCTTTTTTTCTTTTTGTTTTTTGTTTCGATTTTTTTTTTTCTGTACCAAGGGGCTGGCTGAACCTAGGGCCCCACATATACTTTGCAAATTCTCTATCACTGAGTTGCACTCCCAGGCACCCCCCCTTTTTCTTTTATTTGGGGTACTGAGGGTTGAACCCAGGGCCTCTCGCTTGCATGCTCTGCAAGTGCTGGACCACTGAGCTGCACCCCCAGCCCATTTTTTTACTTTTTGAGACAGGGTCTCACTAAGTTATGTAGACTGGTCTCAAACTTGCAATCCTCCTGCCTCTACCTCCCGAGCCGCTGGGATTACAGACGTGCGCCACAGCGCCCTTACCCTCCCACCCAAGCTTTTTTTTTTTTTTTAATCTTAAGACAGGGTCTTCCTAAATTGCACAGGCTGCCTCTGGCCTTGAACTCATAATCCTCCTGCCCTTGCCTCTGGAGTGGATTACAGGCATGCCCCACTGTACCTGGTTTCATCACCTCTTATAAAGGCCCAGTATCCAGATACAGTCATGTGCTGAGGCACTGGAGACTTCAGCTTATACCTATGAATTGGAGATGGGGGCCAAAGTTCAGCCCCAAACAAATATAGACATTTAAATAGCTAAACATTAATTATCTAGAACTCTCTCTTGCCCATGGAAAGCTCTCATTTTCTGACTATATCACACAATGGAGACAGCATTTCTTTACTGGGATTGTTGTCATCCAAGATCCATACACAACAGAGGTAGAAATTGCCACAAATAAAAGATAAGCAACAGATTGTTGTTGTTGTGAGGTGCCGTGAAGTTGGTATCCGACTCATAGTGACCCTACGTACAACAGACGGAACACTATTGTGCTTCTCTTCTATTCATAGGGTTTTCAATGGCTGATTGTTTTTCGGGAGTGGGTTGCCAGGTGTTTCTTCCAAGCCTACAGTATCTGGTGTTCCCAGGGGGTCTCCCATCTAAGTACTAACCAGGGCAAACCCTGCTTAACTTCTGAGAGCTAATGGGATTGGATGTCACAGTGCTAGGGCTGCAGGCATAGCAATAGATGGAAAAGCAAAAAGAAAGTAGGAATGAAAGTCTCCCTGCAGTTTTATTTTTCCACCACCCAATAAGTAAAATCATCGTATAATAAGTACTTCAGGAATTAAACAAAATTAATATGATCCTAACACCAGTCTATTTGGGAGAAGGACCTAGAAGCCCACTCCCAAAACAATCAGCTGTTTAAAACCCTATGAATAACAGAGAAGGACTGACAATAGTGCTGGGCACGGCACAGTTTGGGGAGCATTTCATTCTGTTGTATGTAGGGTCACTATGAGTAGGACCCAATTCAATGGAACCTAACACCACCATCACCATCAGTCTATAGGAAGTCATATTGTAGGTCAGCATTTTCACATTGGTAGGTCTGGTTAACATATACCCCAGGAGGTTCTCCCACTCCCACAAAGCCACACTAGTAAAGACAACAAGCACAGCCATATGGGCTATGTATCAAAGAAGGGCCCCATGACCATAGGCCCTCAGCCAACTAGCTAATTCATTGAGTAGCACAGTCATACTCTCCCATGATTGTTAATTAGTTTGTTTTCATTGTTAACTGAATCTTTTGAAAATTATTTAATACTAGCTAGGAATTACAGAGGGCTGGGGTTTAGCTCAGTTGGTAGAGCACTGCGCTGCAGTCTCTGAGGTCCCGAGTTCAATTCCCAGCACCGCAAAAATGGGAGAAGGGCCTGGCAATCCACTCCCAAGGCAATCCAGAAACAGTCAGCCAATGAAAACCCTATGAGGATCACTATGAGTCGGATACCGACTCAAAGGCACCTAACAACAACAACAAGGAATTACAGAACTTGTTTGGGCCAATTTATGTGGTAAGCACACAATGACAATCTTCAAAATGAGCCATTTTAAAGACAAAGGCACTGAAGCTGATAGAGGATATATTAATTTGTCCAAGACCAAATAGCTGGCACACGTTCTTCCCTGATTTCAAGTTCCTGCGTCCTCCGACCTCAAATATTCAGTGATTCCCAGACAACTAAATAAGGCATCATTTAAGAAGTATTCAGTAACAACTTGCACTCAGTGATTTTAAATGTTCTAAACAGGAAATTAACTCACTCCAGATAGTGCTGAGGTTTGTAGCATATTGAATATCCTCCTTTCTAAGACAACTTTAAGATTTAATAAAAATCAACATCAATGCAATAGTTTTTGGAGAACATAAAAACACTAAACACATGTAGAGTTATAAGATGTCTCACAATTTTGGAAATATTAAAATGCAATAAATACATAATTAAATAACAAAAAAATAAAGAAAGAAATGACAAACATAGAAAAAGGTGAGTCAAGATCCCTTAGAATCAATGATAAAAGCATACAATTTATGGACAATGCAGCCACTGGCTTGTAGTGCCATCTGCTGTTAGCAAGGAGCAACTACATTAGCCCTCAAGGCTAGGACTTTACCAAGACATTGGAAGGAGGCTGGCAACCCGTTTATTGCCCTGTTGTCTGACATAGTGGGTTCCACTGCTTGACAATTACATAAGCCATGATAGATATACTTATATGGTACATGTTTTTTATATATATGTGTGTGTATATATATATATATATATATACACATATATATATAATCTATGTATATCTATGTGTATGTGCATATACATGTTTTACACACACACACATATATACACATTTATATATATACATACACACACACACACACATACATACATAACACCAAAGTGGAATAAATGGAAAAATAAGAATTAAGATTTAAAGCCAGGCGCGGTGGTGCACCCCTGTAATACCAACAGCTCGGGAAGCAGAGGCAGGAGGATCACAAGTTTGAGACAAAAGGTAGTCTGCGTAACTTAGCGACACTCTATCTCAAAAAGTAAAAAAATAGACTGAGGGTGCAGCTCGGTGGTACAGCACTTGCAAATCATGCAAGCGTGCGGCCCTGGGTTCAAACCCCAGTACCACAAAAATTAAAAAAAAAGAATTAAGATTTAAAGATAAGTGGAGAAAAGATGGAGAGAAAAAGAGAAGAAAAGCAGGGAAGTGATATTCTTGTTACTGTGTGATTAGTATCTACTTCTCATTATCTTCCATATATTATGCATATTTTATTTCTAACTTGTTTTATTGATCTTTCATACCAGAGGTTTGCCTTTTTTGTTTTTCCATTTTTTTCCCAAAGAACAAGCTTTTGTGTTGATCATCTCACTCCTATGTTTTTTTTTTTTCTGTTCCACTTATTTCTACTTCTTCTGTCATTTTCTTTCTTCAAGTTTTTAGTTTTCATACATATGCCATATGGTTTTAGATCATAGAATTTGAGTTGGAAGGAAATGTAGAAGAAGCTGGCTCTCCTTTCTCATTTCACAGAGGCCCACAGAGAAAGGAAATTTGCTTTATGTCCTACAACTGCTACCCAGGTTTCCCCATTCAGGATTAATTGCTCTTTCTCCATGCACACCACTAATTCCCTTCCTCCCTTGTTTTCTTTCTTCCCTTTCCTTTTTTGCTTCTCCTCACTCAGAACAGTAGAAGATAAAATTGTTGGATCAATAAAATTCAAGATAAGGAAGCAAATTTCCTCTTGAAAAGATACACATTTAAGAGTGTTAGCCAGCTTAGTGGTACACACCTATATTCCCAGAAATTTGGGAGGTGGAGACAGGAGCATAGGGAGTTCAAGGACTTCGTAATTTAGTGAGACTTTGTCTCAAAATGAAAAGTAAAAACTGGGCTGAGAGTGAAGTAGTAGAGTGCTTGCAAAGTATGCATGAGGCCCTGTGTTCAATTCCCCAGTAGTGAAAATAAATAAATAAATAAAAGGACTTTAAAATCAGAGCCAATTTGTGTTGGTGGTTAGTGGTTTTCCTGTCTCTACCACACCACTACACATTTACTCCAAGTGGACAAGTTATCCATTGAACAAGAAAGGAGAAAAACTAACAAGTAATTAAATATAACAAAACTTTAAAGAATAAAATTTAATCTGTTTTCTGGAAGCTTATGCTTATATTAATTAAAAATTCTGAGATTTACATGAGATATTTGGTAGGAAGCAAATCTTAATTATTTTAGTAATTGGCATCAAATGCAAATGCAGTCTCACATTTCAAATTAAACAAATGAACATGGCCAGTTGCAAAAATTTATTGAATGTGCAGTGAAAGCACCAGCCTTGAGAAGGTTAAAAAGAAGCTGACATTTGACCTTTGGGACTCTGTCCTGCCTTTCATGCCACCTTTGGTTTTCAGAAGCCCCAGTAGCCTTGAGGTCTAGATCTCTTCCTCTCTGTCAAGACCTTCAATAAGACAAGAATCTGATATTACTCGTTCATATGTTATGGATTTATTATTCAAATGCCCTATCTCAGGGTCATTCTAAGTTTCCCTTCAATCGGGTAAAGAGGATTTTGTTGTTGTTCTTTTCTTTTTTGTTTATTTAAGACATTGTAGGTAGCATTAATCAGAATGGGTGGGCATGAGGAAGTGCCTTAGAAACCATTCGTGACCTCTGGGTAAGACCCTGCATATTTCATAACAAATTAAGTTGGCCATGTCCTCCAACAGCACTTTCCAAGTGTTTTTTTTTTCTTGCCAGTGTTAATAGTTGGTAGATATACATATGTGTGCACGTACACACGTACAACACAAAAAGGTACATCCAGTGGCCAGATCCCTAATATATTAATAAACACTGTAAAGCTCTAAGAGGGGAACAAAGAACAATATCACTAAAGCATATATATGACAAGCATTTTCTTCAAGAAGCATCTACACGTCAAATGTCTTCAAGGCACACGGGAAGGATCAGGTCTCCAGAACACCCAAGAATCATTCCAAAGACCTTCCTGAGCTTTGCTGTTAGAACTCCTATAATCCATTTAAAGACACTGAAAAAAGAAAATAGTTTCTCAAGACTGTTGTTGTTAGGTGCTGTTGAGTTGGGTCTGACTCATAGAGACCCTATGTACAACAGAACGAAACACTCCCTGATTCTGTGCCAGGCAAATGATCTTACCTCTGTATAAGTCCATTGTTGCAGACACCATGACAACCCATCTAGTTGAAGGTCTTCCTTTTTTCATTGACCTGCCATTCTCCAAAACATGATGTCCTTCTCCAGGGATTGGTCCCTCCTGACTACATGTCCAAAATTTGTAAGACACAGCCTAAACATTCTTGCTTCCAAGAAGCACTCTGATTGCACTTCTTCTAGGACAGATCTGTTGATTCTTTGGGCAGCCCATGGTATAGTCAATATTCATCTCCAGCACCATAATTCAAAAGTATCAATCCTTTTCCTGTCTCCCTCATTCAATGTTCAGCTTTCACAACCATGTGATGCAGCCAAAAATACCATGGCTTGAGTCAGGTGCACCTTCATCTTCAATAATGTGACATCTTTACCTTTCAGCACTTTAAAGAGGTCTTTTGCAACAGCTTTTCCCAATGCAATGCATCTTTTGATTTCTTGACTGCTGCTTCCACAGGTGTTGACTGTAGAACCAAGTAAAGCAAAATCTTGGACAATCTCAAACTTTTCTCCATTTATCAGGAAATTGTGTACTGACTCGTAAGGATTGTTTTTGTTGATGTTGAGGTGTAATCATACTGAAAGCTGTGTTCTTTGATCTTTATTAGTAAAGGTTTCAAATCTTCCTCACTTTCAGCAAGCAGAGTTATGTTATTTGAATAATGCAGATTGTTAATGAGTCTTCCTCCAATCATGATGCTGCATTCTTCTTCATAAAGTCCAGCTTCTTGGATTATTTGCTCAGCACAGAGATTGAAGAGTTATGGTGAAAGGATACAGTCTTTACACACACCTTTCTTGACTTTAAGCCAGGCAGTGTTTCCTTGTTCTGTTCGAATAACTGTCTCCTAGTCCATGTACAGATTCCTCATAAGTACAATTAAGTGTTCTAGTATTCCCATTCTTCGCAATGTTATCCATAATTAATTGTGATCCACACAATAAAATGCCTTTGCCAGTCAATAATACATAGACAAACATCTCTTTGGTATTCTCTGCTTTCAGCTAACATCCATCTAACATCAGCAATGATGTCCCTGGTTCCATACCTCCTTCTGAATCCAGCTTGAGTTTCAGGCAATTCCCTGTCTCTATACTGCTGCAGGCACATTTGAATGATCTTTAGCAAAATTTTACTTATGTGTGATATTAATGATATCATTCAAAAATTTCCACATTCAGTTGGATCACTTTTCTTTGGAATAGGCACAGATATTGATCTCTTCCAAACAGTTGGCCAGGTAGCTCTTTTCCAAATCTTGGCATAAACAAGTTAGCACCTCGGTAATGCGTCTGTTTGTTGAAACATCTCTATTGGTATTCCATCAATTCCTGGAGCCCTGTGTTTCACCAATTCCTTCAAGGCAGCTTTCACGTCATCCTTCAGTACCATTCATTCCTGATTATATGCAACCTCTTGAAATGGTTGGTCATCCACCAATTCTTTTTTGGTATAATGACTCTGTATATTCCTTCCATCTTCTTTAGTTTTTTTTCCTGCCTTGTTTAATATTTTCTCTGTAGAATTCTTCACTATTGCCACTTGAGGTTTGATTTTTTTTCTTCAGCTTGAGAAAAACAAAGCATGGTTTTTTGGGGGGTTTCTATCTCCAGCTCTTTGCAGATGTTGTTATAATATTTTATCTTGTCTTCTCAAGCTGCCCTTTGAAATCTTCTGTTTAGCTCTTTTACTTTGTCATGTCTTCCTTTTACTTTAGCTGCTTGATGTTCAAGGGCAAGTTTCAGAATCTCTTTTGACATGTAATTTGGTCTTTTCTTTTTTTCCTGTCTTTTTAATAACCTTTTGCTTTCTTCATGAATGATATCTTTGACATCATGCTACTACTCATCTTGTCTTTGATCATTAGTGTCCAACGCATCAAATCTGTTTTTCAGTTGGTCTCAACTCAGGTGGGATATACTCTTCAGTTTCAGTTTGAACCTCCATGTGAGCAGTTGATGGTCTGCTCTACAACCAGCACCTGGTCTTCTTCTGACTTTTGATATTGAGCTTTTTCATTGTCTCATTCCACAATTGTAGTCAATTTCATTCCTGTATATTTCATCTGGTGAATTCCATGTGTATAGAGCCTTTTTGTTTCCAACTTTTACATTCCACTCACCAGTAATTATCATGTTTGATCTATTTCAGATTGCAAGAGCTAGTATCTTCATTTGTGGCCTTTGTGGTGGGTGCATAAATTTGAATAATAGTCATATTAACTGGCCTTCCTTGTAGATATGTGGATATTATTCTATCACTGACAGCATCATACTTCAGGATAGATCTTGAGATGTCTTTTTCAATGATGAATGCAACACCATTTCTCTTTAATCTGTAATTCCTGGCATAGTAGACCATACGATTATCTGATTCAAAATGGCCCATGCCAGTCTATTTTAGCTCACTGATGCCTAGAATGTTGATGTTTATGTGCTCCATTTGCCTTTTGATGATTTCTAATTTTCCTAGATTCATACTATGAAAATTTCATGTTCCAACTATTAATGGATGTTTATAGTTGTTCCTTCTCATTTTGAGTCATGCCACATCAGCAAATGGAGGTCCCTGGGGCTTTAATCTCAAGACTAGCACACACCATAAAGAACTTTAGTAAGAGGTGTGTTGGAGATAGGTACAAATTCTTGGCAAAGAAAAGTAGGAAATTTCTTTACGTCATTCATAGGAGGACTCTACCCTGCCCAAACACACGAGGCAAGAGATGTGATTACAATACAAATACTGTAGCACTAATATCTAACTATGGGAGAAGGACTTGGCAACCCACTCCCAAGGCAATCCTGAAACAATCTGCCATTGAAAACCCTATGAGGGTTGCTATGAGTTGGACACGACTCGACGGCACCTAACAACAACAATATCTAACTAACTGGAAATGATGGACAAAAGAAAGCCAATAAATCAGACCAGTCATTTGTCCCTACCTGGTTATGCATCTGACTTTCAACAGAATTTGAGGACTCAGCAATCTGACTATTCTGTACTTCTATACTAGAGTCAGAGTCTGTGGGTAACTTAATTAGTTCAATCTATAAAGAATACATCAAGTTTTGAACCAAACATGAAAAGACAATGTTGAATTTTTAAAATTCCTTATGAATCTGTACCATACACCGTTTTTTGTAACATCCCCTAAAAAGCAAACTAAACTATGTTATTTAAAGGAGTAACACAATGTGAAATAATAAGTTTGTTTAGGCAAAACAAATGATAAAATTCAGAACAGTGGTTATCTCTGAGATTGAAGGATTATATCTAAGGAGGAGCATTATGGTAATGTTTTGGTTTCTAAATTGGTTGGTGGGCTCAAGGGTATTTATATTGTCATGTCTTATAACTTAGATATGTTAAATATATCATATATAGGCATTAACATACAATCTTTATTATAAAATATTTGATACACCCCAAAATATATTAACATAAATAACAAAATTCAATATATAATCTTTTATATATTTTATACATTTATAAGTATATAAAATACTTCTATATATTTATATATAAATAATCTTTTGTATATTTTTAAACTGAAGGTTCCTCAGGGCCAGAGGAGAGCAGACTCTATGGAGCACAGTGAGGAAGGGAGCTTGGTGGCTGTACTGTCCCCATACCTCATTGCCCCGTAATAGTTTTCTCACTTGGTTCTTGCTTCCCCCACCACACTCAGCCCTGAAATTTTCATTCCTTCCAAGTTCTAGGTTACAAGGGGAACACAGAGCCTCTCTCCTTCTAGGCCTCCAGTCTACGTACAACCAAAGCAGGGTAGCCTTTTCCAGAAGCTGTTCGATAACATGAGGGTAAGTGGGAAAGACATAGTCACAGAAAGGCAAGCAGCTTGTTGTGTAGGATGTGGGCTGGTGGCTGGGTTTGCTCAGCCCTAGATATTGTGTGAGCCTTCTCTCCTTCCCACCCTCCTGCCCTCACCATTCCTCCTCTAGCTGCACTACATTCCTCAGGCTCTCTGAGTGGTTCCATGAAGCCAGGTCTTTGTCCATGTGGTTTCTTCTGCCCAGGGACCCTCCTCTCCTTTCTCTGCCTCACTATTTCCCTTTTTTTTTTTTCCTGTGGTACTGGGGGTTGAACCCAGGGCCTCATGCTTGCATGCTTTGCAAGTGCTAGATCACTTAGCTGCACCCCCAGCCCATTTTTTTTTTTTAACTTTTTGAGACAGGGTCTCGCTAAATTACATAGACTGCCTCTGGTCTTGATCTTGCGATCCTCCTGCCTCTGCCTCCCCAGCTGCTGGGATTACAGGTATGTGCCACCACAACCGGCTCTGCCTCACTATTCATCATTGACCACTCAACTCAGGCATCCTCACCCAGGAAGGCTTCCCCAAGACTGAGACATGGCAGGCACATTGACCCATCTCCCAGTTACTCTTCTAGGTGTTTGTGCCCCTTCAGTTGGTCCAAGTTTCAGCACAGAGCAAGTGCTGAGGCTTGTTGTTGTTGTTAGGTACCGTTGAGTCGGTATCCGACTCATAGTGACCCTCATAGGGTTTTCAATGGCTGGGTGCTTCGGGATTGCCTTGGGAGTGGATTGCTAGGCCCTTCTCCCATTTTTGCGGTGCTGGGAATTGAACTCGGGGCCTCAGAGACTGCAGCGCAGCGCTCTACCCACTGAGCTAAATCCCAGCTCCCAAGTGCTGAGGCAGTCATTATTTAATAGGGAAATGCTAAAAATAATCCAGGGACTAGATTTCTGATCCAAAGACTTCAAGGAGGAAAGGACTTGGTGAAACTTCAATTTCCTCATCCTGAAATGATCACAATCCAGCTCCAGAGAGCTGGACTCCTCTGCACACACACCTTGCTCAACTCCCTTCCTCTGACCTTCCTGGTCTCCTAGCCAAAGGGTTCCTGGCCTTCCTTTATCTGTCTCATATATCTTAGGTGACTCCTGAACTAACTACAAGGACCAAAGTTCATGTCAAAGACCCCTTGCATCCTTCATCTCATTTCTGGCTTTCCATCTGAGGGATGACTTTTTTTTTTTTTTCCAGAGCTGGGAGATTGAACCTAGAGTCTTGCACATACTTTGCAAGCACTCTACCACTGAGCTGCACCTCCAGCCCACTTAATTTTTTTTTTTTTATCTTGAGACAGAATCTCTCTAAGTTACACTGGCTGCCTCTGGTCTTGAAATCATGCTCCTCCTGCCTCAGCCTCCCGAGTTGCTGGGATTATAGGCATGGGCCACCATGCCCAGTTTCTGAGGGATGTCTTCATGGTTGACAGGATGATGAAGGATCTGGCCCTTCAGGCCTAAGAGTTGGTGATCCTGCCCCTTGGAGCCTCTACTAGTTGACTCTCTAAGGTAGACTTTTCTTATTCCTGGGAGATAAACTGCCTTATCAGAGTCCAGTATGGGGATTTTAACTAAAGGGTGTCAGGTTTAAAACATGCTGGAACTTTGGCCACAGGAGCTGGTGAGGAGGTGAAGGAAGGTTGAGAAAAGAGGGGGTGGGGTGAGAGGTCTGACCCTTCTTGGGTGCTGGCCACAAAGAACAGCATCCGTAGTAGGCATAGGCTGAAGCCTGGCAGGAGCTGACCAGGAGGGGTAATGGTCAGGTGCATGAGAGCAAAGCAGGCAACCCAGCGGTCCTAATTGCATATCCATGTGGCCATGTGGAGAGGTGCAAGATTCCTGCATCTATTTGTTTTGAAACAGGATCTTGCCTTGTAGCTCACACTGGCCTTAAACTCACAATCCTCATTCAGCCTCCCAGGTGTTGGGATTACAGGTGTGCACCACCACACACAGCTTGTCTAATTTTGTTAAATAAGTCTCTTGTAGAAAATATATTGTTTAATTTCTTGCTTTCATTCAATTTGAGCCTGTTCTTTAGCTGATGAATTTAAGTCATTTACATGCATTGTAATTGTTGCTGTATTTGCATGGCAGCATAGCCCCAGTGGTCCAAGTATGGGTTCTAGATCTAGACTGTCTGGGTTAAAGCCATGGCTTTGCCACTTTCTAGCAAGTTACTTAACCTCAGTTTTCTCATCTGTGAAGTGAAGATGATAACAGTACCTGCTTCATTGGGGTTATTATGAGGCCTAAATAAGAAACATTCACAAAAGCATCTGAACATATTAAGGGCTCTGTAAGTGTAAGTTATTATTAGTATTTTTATTTCTCCTGTCAGATTTCATATATTCTGAATATTTTACTTCATTTTTACTCCTTTTTGCCCCTCCTCTTTTGCCTTTCCTTGGGTATAATTTTCTTCTGCTCATTCAAAAGTTATATGTTCCATTCTTTTTTATGATAGCTGCCCTTAAGATCTAAACCCATAAATATTAAATGTTTATTTCTAATGATTTATTAAAATTATTCCTCTTTTCATTTTACTTCTAAATAAGATAACACTGTAACCCAGTACTACTCAAAGTACCTTTTCAAGATCATATAAGGAGCTTGAGTCTGATCCAAATCAATACACACTACCTTCATCAAGAATAGCTTCCTATGAAAATGTCAGCTGAACTGAAGAGTTTTCTTATGACATAACTGATTTGCATCCTGGTACAATCTTCTTATCTCCTTGAGAACCACTAACAAATAGTTTGTGAACCACCATTTGAGTAGCACTTTTTCAGACCACTGTCAAGTCATCCTGACCTTTCACTCCTTTCCAAAGTACACACCCCTCATAGTATTGATGTTGTCTAGAATTTTCATTCTGGGGTGCTTGAATATCCTTTTTCTTCATTTCTAGACTATTTTTTTAGAGTTTTAAAAAGTGAGACCTAATGAAATATAGTAAATATATAGTAAAATTCACTCTTTAGAGTGTATAATTCTATAAATTTTGACACATACCATCAGACAATCACTACCATAGTCAAGATGATAGACCACTTCTGTCACTCCAGAAAGTTCCTTAAGGTGCCTCAGGTGTTTCAACTGAAGCACCTGATAGCCACTGATTTATTTTCTGTCCCTGTTCTCTTGCCTTTTTCAGAATGTCACATAAATGGAACCATGGATTAAGTTATTATATCTTTCTTCTTTTGCTTAGCATGCTTTTGAGTTCCATCCATGTTGCGGCATATATAAGAAGCTCATTCCTTCATAATGCTGAGTAACATTTCATTGTATGGATTTTCACAGTTTGTACAGCCATTCCCCAGTTTCTGGATATTTGAGTTCCTAGTTTGTTTGTTTGTTTTAACTGTGAATGAAGTTCCTAGCCTTTTTTCTAAGACAACAGTAAATTTAGCCCAAATTGCTTGCTGTATCTATTGTATCATCCCCTAAGTTTGTTTCTCTTCTTGTTCCATTACCTCTTCCAAGAAATTCATCCAGGTGAGTCTTTCATACACATACTTTATTATATCTTCATATACTAACGATAACCTGGCCTAATACACGTTATAAATTTAAAATTATTATTCTTATTTATGTATATATAATTTTTTGCTTGAGATAGTCCCTTATTTTTTTCAACTTTGGCATTTATCTCCATTATACCTTCAACTATTTCTTCCTTATCACTTTTCTATCACTCTTTCTCTTAGTTTTATTTTTGACATGTTAGACAACTTTAAAACGAGCTACCTTATTTTAGTTAGACTTTTCCCATTGCCTCTAGAAAGTTGCCGAAACTGCTCTTCCAATCACTAATTCATCTTCAGCTGCATCTATTCTACTATTTATCACACATTATTAGAAAATAGTACTAACATTCATTCTAGTCATTATATTCTTCATGCCTAATATCACTATCTCTATGCATTCACTGCACCCTGGCATCCAACCCCACCTCATCTCAGAAGCTAAGCAAGGTCGGCCTCATAAGTACTTGGATGGGAAATTACCTGGGAACACCAGGTGCTGTCAGCTAGGGAGATGGAACTGGCAACCCACTCCTGAAACAATCAGCCATTGAAAACCCTATGAATAGCAGAGAAGCACTGACACAGTGCCAGACATGGCACAGCATCAGGTAGCATTTCATCTGTTGTACAAGGGCCGCTATGAGTCAGACCCAACTCTATGGCACCTAACAACAAAAATGGCAATATCAATATCTGTTCTGATTTCATGATTTTTTTCCTGCCTCATATTGCTAATATCATACCTCATCTCCTTAAATATATTTATTATGTATATTTTAAACTCTTCATCCATCTGCTCTAATAATTCAGTTTCAGATGGCATGTTATTTAACTGTGGTTTTTTATTGTTTTGTTTTGTTTTCCTTGAGACAGTCTCACTATGTAGTCCAGGCTGGCTTCAAACTCATGCCCCTCCTGCATCAGCCTCCCCAGCACTACAGATTATAGGCATCTGCCACTATGCCTGCTCAACTGTGGTCTTTTTATGGTTGTACTCCTGTCTAGTTATTTGTCCTGTGAATTAATTTTCCTGTAATTTCAGCTACTGTGTCTTGATAATTATGCCTCCAGGATGGCCAGTGAGTTTGAAGTGGGAAGTGGGTGATGATCCCCGAAGGAAGTCTCTTAGCACCAGAGGATCATTGTCTGCCACTCTGATTTTCTGATCCTTTGCTGATCACTTCTGCAGTCAGGTTTCTACCCTCCCAGAAGCCCCTCTGGAAAAAAGCAGTGACCTAGCAGCCCTGAGGGCATGGAAGGGAAGGGTGGAAGTAGGGACCACCAAGGCGACAAAGAGAGAAGGTCAACGGCAGTTGTATTTATTAATTCCTCACCCCAGCAGCACTTTTGTGCCAACCTGATAGTACCAACAAAACTGCCCCGCCCCCTCTGTTCGCTTCAGTGCTCACTAAACATTGCGACTGTGAAGTCAAGCAAGGCAAGGTGGGAGAGGTGAGCGAGGACTGTAAACGCCTTCCTCCCACCCCCTCCCACACCTCCCTAGGTTAAGGCCCCAGGGAGGCAGTTCTTGAGTTCCCGGAACCCGCGGTTCTTCAGGAGAGACTGTGGAGGCGTGCAACCTCGGGGTTCAGCACCCCGTGGAAACAGCAGCTGGGTGGGAGAGCTGAAGGGCTGGTGAGCCACCTTGAGAGCCTGGCTCCCCCAGTGCTGGGCTCTACTTTGACCTCTACAAATCGCTAGCTCCGACTTCTCGAGCAGGTTACAAGATCGCTGTCCAGTGCCTCAGTTTCCCTTGTCTGTAGGTTAGGAATAACGATCGTTTCCAACTTGCTGATCACTCAGGAATGTTTGCACAGCGGTCAGCGCCGAATCTGGCACACAGTTGAGCAGTCATAGTGGCACAGAAAGCGCTATTTTCCCGTGTGAAAACACCACTGGCCGCTCCCACACCTCAGGAGAGATTTGCGAGGCTCCCTCCTCTCACAGGGCGGTGACGGGCCCCTACTTAGTCCCCGCAGGCCCGCCCAGGGCCAGGGCCAGGGCAGAGCGGGGCGGGGCGGGCGAGCCCGGGCCTCCGCGCTGGTCGCAGGTGCACTTCCTGGGAGCCGCTGCCGCGCAGGTGGCCGAGGCCGGCGGGCGGGGAGGCGTCGGGGCTGCTGCTTCAGAGCAGCGCAGGACGCCAGCTGACCGCGGGACAAGCGGGCAGAAAACCTGCGCGGAGGAAGGGCGGCCCCGGAGGACCCAGGCCCGCCGCGCTGCGCCCGCCCGCTCTGTCCCGGCCGCTCCCGGTCCCCGACCCGCCTCCCGGCGTGCGATGCAGTGTCTGGGCGCCGAGTACCCGGTAAGCGCCTCACACCTCGTCCCTCGGGGCGAGAGCTCTGGGCACCCGTGCGGCGCGGACACTTCCGCCTCCCCGCCCCCTCGGGTTCAGCCTCGCTCCTGGCGCCCCGGCACTCTGGGAACACCTGGCCCGGAGCACCCAGGAACGCGCTCAGGTGCTGCGGCAGAGGCTAGGGGGCCGCGGGCCGCGGGCCGCGGGGGTAGGGGCGCGCTACCTTCAGGGGCACCTCCAGGTAAGGACTTGGACCATTAATACCCGCTCCGCACAGAGCAGGTGTGTCAAAATCCCCGTGAAAAATCTTCAGGTGGCAACCTTACTTTGAAGCAGTCTTCGAATCGGTTTGGGTTCGTTGATTATCCTCTTTTTTTCAACTCTCCGTTTTTCTGGAAGGTTTCTGCGGAGAGAACTCCCAGGCAAAGAGAGTGGCGACCCCAGATTTACAGGAAATGCACAGATACGGGATGGTTATTCCTGTTCTTTCTTTTTTGGACTGGTTTGGTAAGTGTGGCTGCTTGGCAGCGAAGAGGCCAGAGTGTGTGTGTCCATAAATAAATGTCTCAGAGGTTAATCGTTTAAAGTTTGTGCTGCAGTTAGAGACTTCTACCATTAGCCAGACTATCACTTAGGCCTTGAGAATTCTTGTTAGGCATTTCCTAACCCAGACTCCCTGGAGAAGCTGTCGTCTTGCTGCAGACCAAGATTTATTGGAAGAGTCCATTAGGAAATAAGAATCACTGTTTGCAGTGGTATCCTTAGTGACAGTAAGGCCAGTGTGAATTCTCTTACCTGAACTCTGAGAGGCAGTGCTTTTCACCATCTGCCATATCCCTAAATCAAATATACCTCAAGCTTTTGTTGTTTTCCAACAAAAGAAAATCCAGGGAAAGCCTAGAAACAGATTACTTTTATTTTAGCTGTGATGTACTCGAGTGCTTATTAGCAGCTTGATATGAACTCTCAAGTTAAGGAGGCGAAGATTGTTTGCACTCTGGCTTCCAGGTAGGTGTGACTGCTAGTAGACCTCCCCAGACCCTGCTATGTTGGTCCTGGGAAAGTCTCTTGGAAGCTAAATCTGGACACTTTTATTCTTACTTTAGAGTTGTAGGTGCAGCAGAAAATGCCTCACTCAACTTCTCAAAGGCCATGTCCATGAAATCATCCATACCAGGTTGAGGCATGCTATTTGCTGCATGGTGAATGATTTATTTATACAGCCCTATAATAACTACCAGATAGTAATTACCTTTGTTGAAAAGAATGCAATGTGAATATACCTGAAAATATCACGTTTGTTCTTCTTTCCAAGTAAGAGAGACATTTGTTCAGTTGTTGACTTTCTGGACTGGTTTCACATAGACTGACTTGGTTACAGGCACACCAGAAGGCCTGAAAGGCATTCCAGAGTTTTTGTTGTTGCTTACATTGTGGCCCTTGGAAGTCTTCTAAAGGAGCTGATACACCCTTCTACTTACCTTCCCCACAGATGGTTGGTGTTTTTACCTGGTTATTCTGTTACACAAATAGAGAGAGCAACTGTTCTGCTTGTGCCTGGCAGCTTTGACCTTGGGCTGTTAATGTTATTTAATGGTCTTCTCTATGCCCTCCACAGTTCAAACCTAGTACATTGCCACCAAACTCAGCCCAGAATCTGTCTGGGGAAAAAATTGTAGATGGCCCATGAGAGCCTGAAGAATAATGAATGAGCTGAGACATCACACAGAGCTGGAAACTGCTTTAAAATTACACTTCATTTGCAGAATAAATCTGAAGGTTTCCATATGTCCAAGTTCTTGTTATTGGTTCAGCCCATTTTTAAATTTTTTATTTTAAGACAGGGTTTCACTAAATTATACAAACTGCCTCTGGCCTGGAACCTGCGATCTTCCTGCCTCCACCTCCCAAATTTCTGGGATTACAGGTGTGAGCCACCATGTCTGGCTACAGATACCTATTTAAAACAGAGTTTTTCTACTTCTGCTGTTCAGCTTCTGGGTCTTGTAATGGACGTCCTGACTGACACTGTGCTGGAAAGGAATATTATTGATAGTACTGCCCTGTGTTAGGGCTGAACAAAGGAGGCTTAGGGGAAGGTGCCAGAATTGCAAGCAGGGAATGTCTCTTGCAAAAAGGAAGAACACTAGCCTGTGTTTATGTTAGCATAATATACACAGAACAAAAAGAAAGACTCAAGCTCTAGACCACCTCTTCCTCTACTTACCTCTCCCACCTTTCCCTTTTCTATGTATCTTTCAAGACTGTTTTCCAGGCACAGTTTACCGTGATCTCCTTAGTGGCCATACCCTAGTAGTATGTAAAATTCCTAGATTACCTCTCCTATGGAATTGCACTTGCGTATTTGAATTTACAGCAATGATGGTTTAAAGTACTAGTGGTGTGGGGGGGGGGGACTTGGAAAACTCAAATCCTTCCCTCAAAATGAAGGCTTTAAACCCATGAAAAACTGGGGTTCAGTTCAGGTACAAGTTTAAATCCTATTTGTAGATAGTAGGGCTTCAAACCAAACCTGAACCCCGAACCTGTTTTGGTTCAAGCATCTTTAAAATTTTTTCTGAACCTGATCCTAGTGAAAAATTAGATTTGGATTCAGCTTCTAATTTTTTTGTATCATTAGCTATTTCATTATACAAAAAATGAAAAAATTCATCTATCACATATAGGATTAAAATTTTAAACCCAAACTGAGCCCAAATACTCTAAATTTTGCCATATTGAACCTGCACTCAAACCTTAATCCAATTTTCCATGGGATTTAAAGCTTTGCCCCAAACTTTTCCATTCTTCTCTACAAACTTTCCAAGAGAGATACCACATACAGAAAGAATCATAGTAATGGATCTTATTAGATCTCTGGTGAGCTGGGCAGAAGCATACAGCTTTTTCCTCCCACTAAGTTCATATGCAATTGGGACTCCACACTTCCAGTTGGAAGGACAAGAAGCAGGCTGTCTTAGCTTACCATGCCAGCCGTATGGGTACAGAGTCACACCTATATCTACAGCCTTTAACTGAAGAGTGAGTGACCCTGCCTCCTAGTCAAAGTGACTTGCTTATACTAGAATCTGATCAATTAGACCAAGAAGGGCTTTGGGGACTGGGGAGGGCCAGGGACCCTCCTTCCCACAAGGTCTGTAATGGATTAGTCCTGCTCTCTTCTGGGATGAGTTCCTCGAGGGAAAGACTAGATTTTGTTCATCTTTGTGTTCCCTAGTAACAGGGTCTGTGGCACACACTGGGCACATGAATAATGTTTGAAACTTTTATTTCCAAATAGTAATAAGTATAAAATATCTGAAACATATTCAACTTTGGAACAATGTACTTTTGGAGCATGTATCCATATTCTGCATTTTGATGGTGTACTATAGCCTCTGTCCTGAAATGAACTTGTCAGTATCAAGTACTAAATGGTATTCTATGTATTGTAGATTGGAAAACTTGCAGCACTAAGTATGTGTTATGGAAAGAAGCATATTCAATCATAGCAAAGGGCCTGTCAATGCATATTAATGGAATAGTTGTTTGAACTGAAATAGCAAATATTCCACATTCACTATAAAATTGGATACAAATGACTGTTGATTGCAAGATATTCTTACCCAACAGAATTCCTGGAATTCTTTTTTTAAGTTTTCTATTTTGTGAATTTTAAGCAGTTATTCCAAAACAGTATTTCAGACTTGTTGTGTACAGTATTTGATATCAACTGTCTGGCTTCTACAGAGTTCCCTAAAAGTAAGACAAAAAGAAAATTTAAAAAGGACAGAAGGAAGAAAGCCCAGGGAAATAATTAACATATCCTGGATGTATTTAGCTACACCAAAAACCCCAAGGGGAAAAAAAAATGAGTTTTCCCACTAAGCTTTGGCCAAAAATAAAAAGTGACAAACTCTTGAAAAAGAAAGAAAGAAGATAAAAAGGTAAGAAAATAGAGAGGACCCAGGCATGGTGGCGCATGCCTTTAATCCCAGCCTGGGACTTGGTAGTCAGAGGCAGGAGGATCGCAAGTTTGAGGCCACAGGTGGCCTGCATAATGTACCGGGACCCTATCTCCAAATACAAAGTAAAAAATGGATTTGACTCAGTGGCTGAACACATGCAGAAAGCACGTGTGAGACCTCAGTTTCAACTCCGCAGTACTGCAAAAAAGAAAGAAAGAGAAAGGAAGGAAGGAAGGAAGGAAAGAAGGAAGGGGAAAAGAAAAGAGTGAGGAACCTGTTTTGGGATGCCCTCCCTAATGAACCTGGTAAAATCAGTATTGAATAGCAGAATCCTATTAGATTTAAGGTGCTGCTGAAGGAGGGAAGGGCCAGAGAGTGTGTTTTACCTGATCCATTTTATACCAGCATTCAGGGATAAGAGGGATGGTGTTTTCAGCCTGTGGCCAGGACCTCACACCTCTGGGTTTTGCTAGATGTTCATCATGGGCTACTCAGTGGTGGCCGGAGCTGCAGGAAGACTGCTTTTTGGCTATGACAGCTTTGGCAACGTTTGTGGCAAGAGGAACTCCCCAGTGGAAGGGGCCCCTCTCTCAGGGCAGGACATGACCCTAAAACGGTAAGTGTCAGTATCCAACTTACAACTAGGCTATATTTCAAAACTTTGTATAAATTAGCGGGAGTGTTTTCTTATTCAAAACTGTCAGCCCATCTCATAAAAGGCGGTGTGCGTTAGTGATGTTGCAGTTGTGGAATCATCCAGTCCTAGGTTCAGATCCAGCCTCTGCTACTTTTTAGCTCTGAGACCTCAGAGTCCTTATCCTCTCAGAGCCTAGTTTTTGTCTTTTTAAATTGATAATCATATCCATCTAGCAAGGTTGCTTTAAGGATCCACCAAAATATGCCGAGCTAAGGCATATTGCAAGTTAATGGTTTCCATTATTTTTCGTAATGGAGCAGAATCACAAAAGACAAATTAGTCAAACTCAGAGGCAGAAAGTATACTGGTGGCTGCTGGAGGCTAGGGGAGAAAGGAGAAGGGGAACTCTTGTTTAATGGGAACAGAGTTTCTATTTTGCCAGACAAAAAGAGACCTGTGCTTCGATGGAGGTAATGGTAGCACAACGGTGTGCATGTCCTTAATGCCACTGAACTATAAAATTAAAATGATCAAGGTAGTTAATTTTATGTATATTTTAACACAATTAAAAAAAATTTTTAAACAAAATATATTTTTACAAGGGCTAGGGTTTAGCTCAGTTGGTAGAGCGCTGCTCTGTACTCTCTGAGGATCCTGGTTTGATGCCCAGCACTACAAAAAATGGGAGAAGGACATGACAATCTACTCCCAAAGCAATCCCGAAACAATCAGCCATTGAAAACCCTATGAGGGTCGTGATGAGTCAGACATGACTCCGCAGCACCTAACAACAACAACAACAATAACAACAACAACATATGTTTACAATATACCCAGGAACTGTTCCCCTGTCCTCTTACACTGCCTACCTTTCTCCCATCTCCAGTGAAGCAAATAAGTCTTCTGGGCCCCTTCCCAAGGCCCCTCCCCTGATGGGCAGCTCGCAGGGCTCTTCTGTGTGACATTCCTGTGATTTCTATAGCCTGGATAAGCATTAGGCAAGGGCCATTGAGCTGCCACTGCCAGCACATGACCCGTTAATGGCAACAACCAGCTTTGTTCCTGTGCCCCCACTTACTCAGTGACTGGGTAGCTGCAGGCAGGATGCCCCGAGTGTCCTGGCTCTTCAACTGCCCTTAATTGCCAGGCTCTGCCCCTCCGTTCCCTTGTTCCTTCCTTGTGTTCTGCTTTTCTCTGAAGTATATCTAAACACTGTTGAGCACAAATATGCTTTGTGGGAATTCCCTTGGGTGGTTTGTGCATCCAAATCTAGCAATCCATAGCCATTTATTTATTCATTTTTCCAACCATTTTCTTACTAGTAATTTTTAGTTAGTGTATAACTTAGTCGGTTTCATTATGACATTTCCATACATGCTTATCATTGTCCTTTGCTCGCATTCACCTCTCCCATTACCCTTTCCTGACCCCCTCCCTCCATCTGACCCACCCCTTCTCCCCACCAGTGGTCTCCCTTCTGCTTGCATGTCTTGTGTGTGTGTGTGTGTCTCTTTTCTTCTCTCTCTCTCTATACATATCTTATATCTGTATATAAATCCAGATTTTGTCTTTAAGAGCAAGACATATTTCTTTTCCTTTCCCCCCATTAACCTTTTTTACCCCTTTCCCCTTTCTTTAGTCCCCTTTTCCTTGTCTATAGTCTCCCTTCTACTTTCATGACGTATATAATAAAATGCTGAATACATATTGAAATCTAGCATCCACATTTAAGAGAAAATATGATGTTTGTCTTTCTGAGTCAAGCTTATCTCAGTTAAAATGAGGATCTCTAGTTCCATCTGTTTTCCAGCAAATGGGATAATTTCATCCTTCTTTATGGCTGAATAAAACTCCATGGTACACACACACACACACACACACACACACACACACACACACACCTCTCACATTTTCCTTACCTACTCATCTGTTGATGGATACCTAGGTTGATTCCATATCTTGGCTATTGTGAATAGCACGATAATAAACATGGATGGACAGGTTTCTCTATGGTATGTTGAATTGGATACCTTCAGCTATATACCCAGGAGTGATGCAGCTGGGTTGTATGGTAGTTCTACTTTTATTTTTTTGAGGAACCTACATACTGATTTCCATAGTGGCTGCACCAACCTACATTTCCACCATGGGCAGTTTAACCAATCCCTCCCTTCCTTAGTCAGTTCTCAGGTAACTCCCTCTATTATGCCTCTCAAAAGTCTGAATCTATGAAGGAAATTTTTGTTGACATTTGAGTATGGTTCACAAGCTGTGCATCTCTGTAGGCGACCCCCAGTTGGCATAGGAAATGTTCAGTCATGCTGAAGCATTTGATTACAGAAGTTTGCCTTAGTAACTCCCACATTTCATAGCACGTAGATATTTTTGAAAGCCCACAATTAAATCAAATGAGAAGTAATGCCCTAAGACAGACTCTTGTTTCATCTATCTCCTTAGACACGTGTTCTTTATGAATTCCTGCAACCTGGAAGTCAAAGATAGGAGACTTGGTTCCACCACCCTGTGCGTATCCAGCTGTCCTGAAGAGCAGCTTGACACTCTGGAAGAGGTCCAGCTCTTTGCCAACACCAGTGGTAGGGGCAACAGACCGGCTTGCTCTCCCCTCTGCCCTGGAGGAGGAATAACCCAAGGGGACCTAGATGGGATATCTTCCCCTGACTGCTTTCTATGGAAAGCTACAAATTATACTTCCTTGCAGGTGTCTCTTCCCTAGAAAAGGTCATGAACATTTCTCATGAGCATGTTTGGCTCTATTCAGGTCTATCTGAGCTTACCTTACCCCTGGGCTGTTCTGCATGTGCTCCCTGCTCATGGCAGCAGAGAAGTCTCCCATAGAGAGTCCAAAGGGGACAGCAGACACATAGGGTCCATAGGCTTCGGGTCAAATTACCCACATATAGGTTTTTTGATGAAATTGTTGGGGCTGCTGGGTCTTGTGGTGCATGCCTGTAATCCCAGCTACTCAGGAGGTTGAGGCAGGAGGATCACAAGTTCAAGGCCAGAGGCAGCCTGCCCAAGTTAGCGAGACCCTGTCTCAAGATAAAAAATACAAAATGGGGATAGGGCTGGGGATGCAGTTCAGTGGTAGAGTGCTTGCCTAGCATGTGTGAGGCCTGGGATTAAACTCCCCAGTACTGAGAAAGAGAGAGGGAAGGAGGAGAGGAAGGAAGAAAAGAAAAAAGAAATAGTTGGTGCTGGTGGAAACTTTCACTGACTGATAGGATAGTTGTCAATTGTTCTAAAAACATTTGTGTACACAGTGGGCCCTTTCTCTGGGCCCACTGTTCAGATTTATGTTGTAAGGATTAAACAAACAAAGTGAAAGAAATTTGAGGTATTCACTGTAAATTTTATCAGCTTGAGAAATAGAGTTCCAGAGTTTTAAAAATAGTTTCAAAGCAAATACCAAACTCCTACAAGAAATCATTGCCCAATAACCTTCAAATCATTTTAGTAACAATCATATAACTTTTAGTCATGAATTTGGGGTTTGGAAGAGAAAGAAAAGAGGTCCTAACTCGACCTCAGATTGTATGCCTATTCTTTTTGTGTTTTGGTGACATGCTTTTTAAATCCGAGTAATGTATTCTGTCCACTCCCTGGTTGGTGAAATAGCTGGTGCTTCCTTACTAGCTCACCTAGGAAAGTGGGTACAATATAGGAAAACAGTACAATCTGTGTGCCTTCTGCTTCCAGGGTCTTTCCTGTGTGTCTACAGTTTGAATTCCTTCAACTACACCCAGAGTCCTAATGCAGACACATTGTGTCCCAGGCTTCCAGTTCCTCCAAGGTAAGAGCTTTTGTACTACTTCTTTATCTATCAACAGAAGGTACCGGGCACTTGGTGCTGTCTGTCCCTCTTCTGGCCATTATGGAAAACACAAAGGAGATACTTGGTAGAGCCCTGGCCTACAGGAAGTTTGTAATCTACAGAAAGCCAGGGACAAACAGGGAGCGACTATTGCAAATAGACATAATGAGCATGCATTGCCTAGTGGACAATAGCTGAAAGGAGAAAGCTCAACAAACAAGAAAGACTCATAGAGCTGGGCACGGTGGCGCATGCCTGTAATCCCAGTGACTCGGGAAGCAGAGGCAGGAGGATCACAAGTTCGAGACCAGAGGCAGTCTGCATAATTTAGCAAGACCCTATCTCAAAAAGTGCAGCTCAGTGGTACAGCACTTGCAAAGCATGCAAGCATGAGGACCTGGGTTCAACCCCCAGTACAGAAAAAAAAAAAAAGACACATACAGACTTCAAATAATAATACTAGAATAAGCAAAAAGTAATATACAATGCTAGTTCAGCACTGAAACTGCTTCATTCTCAAACATTTTGGTCCTTGGCCAATATTTTCAAGAAAATTTTGGTTCAGTGCTTAACCACTCACTCAGCACGTGACCACCATGCTAAAACCCGTGTGAGATGCCACGCTTACCTGTGATGCTTCCAGCTGAAGCAGCGTAGAAAGCGTTGCTGTGCATGTCAATTTAAAGTAGTAAAGACCTGTCTTTTTGTTGTGTTCCCAACCAATTTTTTTTAATGTGTATATACATGTGTATGCCATATGGTCATCATTGCACCCAAGATCTAGAACTAAAAGTGAAGGAGGCCGAGCGCAGTGGCGCACACCTGTAATACCAGTGGCTCAGGACATGGAGGCAGGAGGATCGCAAGTTCAAGACCAGAGGCAGTCTGCGTAACTTAGCAAGACCCTGTCTCAAAAAAAGTAAAAAAATGGGCTGGAGGTGCAGCTCAGTGGTCCAGCACTTGCAAAGCATAAAAGCGGGAGGCTCTGGGTTCAACCCCAGTACCGCAAAATAAAGTGAAATAAACACGAAGGAAAGAGGAAAATAGTGTGAACAATAGTTGATTTAAAAAGATCTTATTGCTAAGTATGTGAGTGGCACACGTGTGTCTGAATTAGCCATTCAGTGTGGTGCTGGAACCATTAATACATTTACATTATTTCTTATGGGGAAAGAAGTGCCTAGCACTGGAACTCATCAACACTCAGCCAACCTTCCAGAACAGATTGTGGTGGAGTGCTGAGATACCACTTTATAAGCTATTACCAAATCAGTGATTTTATGAAGTGGTTGGTGTCTATTTTTTCTTCTCCAGTTATTATAAAATAGAAATCATCTATATATGCTTTTTCATTGCAACTACACATTGTTAGTTTTGATAGCTTTAGATTTCTCCGTAAGAAACCAGCCTGGGAAGGCAAGGCCAAAAGAGTTCCATACCTTCTCATTGAACTCAGGAAGCACAGGTCCTTATCAAGAACATCCTGGATGAACTCCTTGCAGGGTTTTACTCACATCCCTAGCAACTAGCATACTCTCTCGCATATCATAAGTACCTTATACCTTATAACTATGTGTAGAGTTGTAGTAATGAAGCAGAGATTGCCAGGGTCAGTGGCTCACATTTATACCTGTGAGAAGGCTGGGGGGAAATACAAGTCATTGTCACTGTCAAAGTGATCAGATGTATTAAAAGAAGACTTGGGTTGATTTTTGCATTGTCATTTTTTTGACAAAAGTATTCTTACAATGAACAAGAGCTCTATGGAAAAAATCTTTGAGAAATAAGGATAATTTAAGTAAAACAAGGCATTGTACCAACCTTCTAGTACAGTGTTTATGAAACTCTTGGTTCAGGCCCACATAGTAAATTTATTATATCACAACCCAGTACACAAATATCTTCATACTAAGGTACATAAGGCAGAAATAGAAATCTCACAAGACTTCCCTTTACTATATATGATTCATTTACTATTTCCTATTCTACTATACTTTTTTTTCCAGCATTTGGAGGATGAATCTAGGGCTTCACACATACCTTGCAAGTGTTCTACCAGTGGGACGCATCCCCAGTCCTTTTTTTTTTTTTTTTTTTACTTTTTATTTTGAGTTGAGGTCTCCGTAAGTTACATGGGCTACCTCTGGCCTCGAACTCACAATCCTCTTGACTTTGCCTCCTGAGTTACTAGGATTGCAGGCTTGCACCACCATGTCCAGCTTTCTTTTTGCTCGTTGTTGTTGTAGTTTGAGACAGAGTATTGCTCTGTCACCCAGGCTGTCCTGAACTCACTGTGTAGCCCAAATTGGCCTCAAGCTCGTGTCAATCCTCCTGCCTCAACCTCCTGGCTGCTGGAATTATAGGCATGTGCCACCACACCTGGTCCCTAGTGTACGTTTTAAAAAATAATTTATTTCACAACTGTCTAATTGGTTACAAGTACAGCTTGAAAAATGCTAGTTTTGCAGACACTCAGAAAAGACTTAAGTAGGTTTTACCTAAATTGGAGGCAGAATATAATTAGCCGTCTTGGTGGCATTCCTTTATAAAATGAATGCCTGTGTTTTAGGTAAGTGAAGGAGGAAAGAACTATTTTCAAAGGAGAGTACTCTTTCTGTTAAAATTCTGGTTATTGTCAGGTAAGACAAACTTGTCTCAATGAGATATACCTGAACCCAGGAAGAAAAAAATTGGAAAATTTTAGTGGGTTAAAGGAAAATTATTTAGTACTTGGAGAGAAGGCTTTTCTTTAGGAACACTATGCCAGTATTAGTTACTTTTCTTGGCACTGTGATGAAAGATCTGACAGAAACGGCCTGAGGGCGGAAGGATTTATTTTGGATTGTGGTTTCAGCAATTTCAGTCCATCATCCTTGGTTGTACTGATTCTGGACTCATGGTGAGGCAGAGCACCATGGCGGTAGAGCATGTGGAGGAAGAGGCTGTTTAGCTCATGACTAACAGGAAGCAGAGAGGAGTAAGAATGAGACCAGGGGCCAGGTGTAACCTTCAAAGACATCCCCTCCCCTCAGTGACTTCCTACCTCCAACTAGACTCCACCTCCTTGAGATTCCAGAACCTCCACAAATAACACAACCAGCTGAGCACCAAACGTTCAACACATAAGCCTGTGGGAGACATTTCATAGTCAAGCCACAACAGTAGCTGTTCTTGCAGATGGAATTAGAAGAGAATGGAATTTTTAAGGTCACTATCTAAGCAGAGGTGGATAAACTGCCCTGTTATTGTAAATGGAATGACAACTATAATGCAATGGAAAGCCCATGTCTTAATTCTGATGATGATCCTTTTGTTGTTGTTAGGTGCCCTTGAGTCAGTATGGACTCATAGCGATCCTACGTACAACAGGTGAAACACTATTGTCAGTGCTTCTCTGCTATTCATAGGGTTTCAATGGTGGATTGATTTTTGGGAGTGGGTTGCCGGGTCCTTTTCCCAAGCCTCCAGTACCTGATGTTCCAGGCGGTCTCCCATCCAAGTACTAACTAGGCCCGACCATGCTTAGCTTCCGAGATCTGACGGGATTGGGTGCCACAGGGATATGGATGCAGGTGATGATGATCCTAGTGAATATTTATTGAGCTTTGGATACCTGTCAGGTACTTTTCTAAGCTTCTGACATGTATTAACTAATTTGTGCCTCACAAAATATCTGTGCTGTAGGCATTATTTTCATCCCTGTTTCTCAGCTGAGAAGACTGGTGCAGAGAAAGGTGAAGGTCAGCAAGGGGAAAGCTGGTGTTCAGACCCAAGTGTCCATATTTGTTTCCATAATCTAGTGAGTCAAGGCGAGATTGGACTGCCTGGCAAGTGGCCTCCTTAGGCTCTTGCCAACCTAGGAGGGAAAATGTTCTGTACCAAGTGTCCTTGGGTCACCACCACCTGTACTTCTCAAGCCAGTGCTATCCCTTTTCACCCCAAAATGCAGACTTCTCCAATACTAACTTTTCAAGTAAGGACAAAACCGTTGTTTGACTGGCCTTTCTTGGAAAAGAAGAGGGAGACAGAAATAGACTTGAGATCTCCGTTTCCTTTCTTTACACAAGCATTTGTTTGTTTAAGATGGAAATCATCATATTTATCATGCAAGAATAGTGCCAGGATTTAAAAGCTAGAAAACATGAGAAGCATAGGTTTAGGGCCAAAGAACATTTTCTAAATACTTCTTTTTGACTACACTGATTGTTTCTTATTCCTCTCTTGACCATGTGAGGTTTAGCATACCCTTTTAGAGCAACGGCTGAATATCAGGAAGGTTTGTATACTTAGGTATGAGTTTCTGAGAGTAGTGAAAGAGTACTGCAGAAGATAAGCAAGCATACCTTTTTCCTTTTGGTGCTCAACATAATACCATATTTTGAGTCCCCAGTGTATTGAAAGTCCAAAAGGCATGGGATCTCTTCCACCCCTGAATAAATTCTAGTTCTAGTCTCCCACATGGTTGTACACGCTTGGTACTGTATTGTTTGCTCAGATGAATTCCATACACAGGGTTTTCTACATATGCAGGCAGCTCCCCAGGTTACTTTTTGCAGATCTGAGTGGTTTTGATCATGGTAAAAATCAAAGCAGAAACGGGGAAGAAAACTCCCTGTCTGAGCTGGTGACATATACTGTGCACAGCTAGTTGGACAGCCAGCATGGATGACCCACACTTTACATGCTTCTCTGTGTCACCCTCAGGGTTAACATGGTTCATTCTCTACTAGGACAGAGTTATCACATGCCTAAAAAGCACCATAGTTGGCAAAACTATGTTGATAAAATTAAGGTCTGGTGGAGAATTGTGTGGCATTAAATCTGTATCTGAGTTTGTTTTTCAGCAACACTAAATGAAAGTTCAAAAAACATTTGCTTTTAAAATATTTCAGATTTATTGATGTTATAAATCTGTTTAGTAACAGAAATTAGAGGTTTTAAAATTGGAAAGCAGGAGGTAAAATTACTGCTCTGCAGATGGTATGATTATAGACCTGGAAAGCTAAAAGAGTTAGCTGAAAAGTGCCTATCAACAAAAGCTCCTACAAACTTCATTTAGATGATATGGAATAAGATTGTTGTTGTTAGGTGCCATTAAGTCTGTATCACACTCATAGTGACCCTATGTACAACAAGTGAAACACTATTGTCAGTTCTTCTTTGCTGTTCATAGGGTTTTCAATGGCAGATTTGTTTTTGGGAGTGGGTTGCCAGGTCCTTCTCCCATGGAATAAGATTAATGTGCCAGAAATCTCTACATCATATATTTTAAGAAATATTTCTTTTACTACAGAAAGAGAAAACACAAAAGGCACAAAAGTGCCTAGATATCAGTTTAACTAGAAATATATAAAAACCATAGGAAGAAAACCTGAATATGATCTTGATGCACAAAGAAAACTTGAATGAAAGGAAAGGCGTTCTGTGTTCTTGATGATATAATTCAACATGATAAAGATGTCATTTCCATATAAAGTTGTTCTTTCTCCCTAAGTTGATCTATAAATTTATCATGATTGCAATAATACTATCAACAAGATTAGACCCAAATACTTATAGGAATTTAGTACATGATAAAACTGGCAACTCAAATCAGTGACAAAAGTAGACTATTCAATAAATGGTATTGGGTCAGATAGACATCCAGTGGATTAAAGATTTTCATTTGTAAAATGAAACCAGAAACTACTACAAGATGCCATGAGAAAATTATTTTATAAATTGAGAATAGGAAGGTTTCTGTTACTCAAAACCCACAAGACATAAAACAAAAATTTGGTAAGTTTGAACACATAAAAAACAAATATTTCTGCATGATAAACATAAGAAGAAAAGCTCACAAGCAAATAGCTGCAATTCATGAAGCAGATTTCTCTAATTCATAACAAAGAGAAGACTAAAAATTTATGAATGGTCTTACAAACCAACTTTTGAAAGATAATGTATAGAATATCAGTAAAATTGGAGTAAGAGCCAGGCATGGTAGCACATACCTGTAATCCCAGCACTGAGGAGGTGGAGGCAGGAAGATCATAAGTTCAAGACCAGCTTGGGCTACATAGCAAGACCCTGTCTCAAAAAAAAAAAAAAAAAATTAAAACAAAACAAAAATGGAGTAAGAATATGAATAGATGGTTTAGAGAAAAAGTAAATTTCTTAAACATAATTGAAGTGGGTGGGCCTCCCTCATGATAGGGGACATTCCATCAAAGACTGAATCTGCCAGTCTTCACCTGGTAGAATGGCAGCCTTGTAAGGTTTCATAATGCGCCATACTGGTCAGAGGGGTGGAGGGCACTGTTCATACACTGTACATACAGAGGGGTTCATACACTGTTGTGGTAGTGTCCTAAGAATACAGTTCATGACTAGCCATCGGTTATGAATGTGCACAGCTTTTACAAGAAGTGTTCTGGAAATAATAATCCACAGATATCCTTTAACCAATGTGAATGGCATTGGTCCAGAGTTACTCACTGCAGTATGCGTAATGACAAAAAATGAAAACAATCAAAATGACTGTCAATAGAGGACTGCTTAAATTATAATTTATCATTTAATGTAATACAAGTTAGCTTTTTAAAAATAAGAGACTAGAAGACTAAGAATAGCTGAGAAATTTCTCAGTCTAAAAGGGCATCTAAGAAATCTACAGTTACTATTACACTTGATAATGGGCTATTGAATGCTTTCCATGTAAGACTAGAAACTAGAAACAAAGAGGTCTGTTTTTTTTAATTTTATTTGTTTTTATTTTCATTTTATTTTTTTAAAAGACAGGGTTTTGCTAAGTAGTCCAGGCTGGCCTTGAACTTGGAATCCACCCATGTCAGCCTCTTACATAATGGGATTTTTTTTTTCTTTTGTGGTAATGTGGGGTTGAACCTAGGGCTTTACACACGCTTTGTCAGCACTGTACCACTGAGCCACACCCCCAGGCCATTTTTTATTTCTCCCTTTATTCATAAATGATGGTGGGGTACAGAGTAATACAGCATTGGCTTTTTCCATTATGCAACTATTATGTCACTTTTGGTTACACTTTTATCAACTTACAAGGTTTATGGAGCATTTTGACTAATATATAGTAAAATTCAAATGCATATTTGGGTTATATTCCCCTACTTTTCTAATGTACTCATGAAGTTGCATTGTTCACATTGAGATCATCCTCTCCCCCTTTATCCCTCAACATTGATTCTCCTCCCCATCCCACCTCCTGTAATCTTCACTTCCCTTTGCTAGTTCCCTCCATCCTTCTTTGTACTCTTTATGTTGTCCCTTCTTTGCTGTTTAATTGTGCATTTTTTATATATCAACTTATGTGTAGGATTTTTTCTTCTTTTAAGTAAGATTTAGCTCCCACATATGAGTGAGAACATATGGTATTTCTCTTTTTGGGCTTGTGTTCATTCACTTAAGATGATGTTCTCCAGTTCCATCCATTTTGCTGTAAATGACATTATTTCATTTTTTATTACTGAGTAACATTCTATTGTGTATATGTACCATAATTTTTAATCCATTCTTCTGTTGAGGAGCACCTTGGTCGATGCCATATCCTTGCTATTGTGAAAAGTCTGCATTGAATATGGAGATGTAAGTGTCTCTGTAGTATGATGACTAGTCTCCCTTAAGGTATATTTCCAGTAGTGGTATAGTTGGGTCATATGGCAGTTCTATTTTTAGTTTTCTGAGGTATCTCCATATTGATTTCCAAAGTGGTTGAACCAATTTACAGTCTCACCAACAGTGTAAGAGGGCTCCCTTTTCTCCACAATCTCACCATTATTTGTTATTACTTGTTTTGTTGATCTTGGTCATTCTTACTGGAGTCAGGTAGAACCTCAGAGTTGTTTTGATTTGCATTTCCCTAATAGCTAGGGATATTGAGCCTTTCTTCATGTGTTTCATGGCCTTACTAACTTCTTCATTTGAGAACTGTCTATTCAGTTCCTTTGCCCATTTGTGTATTGGATTATTTGTTGTCTTGGAGTTGCTTTCTTGAGTTCTTTGTAAATTTTAGAAATTAGTCCTCTGTCAGATGTGTAGGATGTGCAGATCTTCTCCCATTCAGTGAGCTCTTCCGTAACTTTGTTGATTGTTTCCTTTTCTGTACAGAAGCTTTTTAATTTCATGCAATCCCATTTATCTATTCTCGGTGTGATTTCCTGAGCAATTGGAGTCTTATTAAGGAAATGCTTTCCTACGCCTATGTGTTGGAGCATGTTTCCTATCTTTTCTTATAGTAGTTTTAAGGTTTCTGGTTTTATATTGAGGTCTTTTATCCATTTTGAGTTGACTTTCATGCAAATTGAGAGGTGTGGGTCTGTGTTCATTTTTCTCCAGGTGGAAATCCAAGTTTCCCTGCACCATTTGTTGAAGAGGCTATCTTTTCTCCAGTTTTCATGCTTAGGACCATTGTCAAAGATCAGGTTGAGCCCATTTTTTACACTTTTATCTTGAGACAGTATCTCACTAAGTTACACAGGCTGCCTCTGGCCTCAAACTTGGAATCCTTCTACTTCTGCCTCCTGAGTGCTGGAATTACAGGCACGTGCCGCTGCTCCTCCACCATGCCCAGCTGTTTTACCACTTCTATGGAACTTTGTAATAGAAGTCTTGTAATTGCAACAAAGTAAGGAAAAGAAATAGAATGGGAGGAGTAAAACCATTATTTAAAGACAAAGGAATGTTTACATAGAAACAGCCAAAGGCATCTACAAAATAACTACTAAGTAAAATAAGCAAAGGTGCAAGATATAGGTCAAATTGCATTTCTTTATACTACCATCAAACAATTAAGAAACAATTTTTAAAGTCTACCTTCAGCAGAATAAAAAATTTTTACAAAGAATACTTAGGAATAAATTTAACAGACATCATGTAAGATTTCAACTGAAGACTTAAAGTCATTGCAGAGAAAAATTAAGTGGAGAAATATACCTATTCACAAACTGGATGTTTTAATATTGTTAGGATGTCACCTGTCCTCAGACTGTACTATACATTCACACAATTCCCTCAATATAATTCTTTTTTTAGAAATTGACAAGTTTAGCCAGGTGCAGTGGTGCACACCTGTAATCCCAGTGGCATGGGAGGCAGAGGCAGGAGGATTGCAAGTTCGAGACCAGAGGCAGTCTGCGTAATTTAGGGAGACCCTGTCTCAAAAAAAATTAAAAAAAAAAAAAAGGGCTGGGGATGCAGCTCAGTAGTCCAGCACTTACAAAGCATGCAGGCACGAGGCCCTGAGTTCAACCCCCAGTACCAAAAAAAAAAAAAAAAAAAATTGACAAGTTTATTTTAAATATAGAAAAACTAAAGACATAGGGCAAGAAAATCTTCAAGAACAAAGTTAGAGGGCTCACACCACCTGATTTGAAGAGTTTAATGTAAAGTTAGAATGATACAGACAGTGTAATAATAGAGCAAGGGTACACATGTATATGCCTGCAGCTGTAGCTCTGTGGCATCTGATTCTGTCAGATCTTGGAAGCTAAGCAGGGTTGGGCCTGGTTAGTACTTGGATGGGAAACCTCCTGGGAATACAGCTACTGTAGGCTTCGGAGAGGGACCCGACAACCTACTCCCAAAAATCAATGTGCCATTGAAAACCCTATGAATAGTAAGAGAAGCACTGACAATAGTGTTTCACTTGTTGTACGTAGGGTCACTATGAGTCAGACACCAACTCAACAACACATTATAACAACAACAACAGACATGTATATATAAATAGAGCAGAACAGAGAGCCCCAAAAGGGAATTACATATGCATGGTCTATTGATTTTTAATGAAATACCAAAGCGATTTCATGAGGAAAAAAGTCCATTCAACAAATGGTGTGGAAACAAGCAGAAAGGCGTGGAAGAAATAAATGTAGACTTTTCACTTTATACAACACACAGAAATTAATTTGAGATAGATCTTAGACTTAAACATAACAGCAAAAACTACAAGCCTTCTAGAAGAAAATATAGAAGAATGCCTTAAACTGGGCATAGATTTCTTTGAGAGGAAACAACACTATAAATAAAAGAAAAAAATGACATATTGGATTTAATCAAAGTTAAAAACTTTCACCCATCAAAGTTATCACTAAGAAACTAGAAGAAAATATTCACAGTACATACATATGATGAATGACTTAAATCCAGAATATATAAGGAATGTCTTTAAGTCAATGTCTGCAATATTTTTCTGTACGTGGCCAGATAGTAAATATTTTAGGGATTTTGGACCACACACAGTGTCTATTGAATCTACTCAACTCTAACGCAGTCATGCAGAAGTAGCTATAGAAGATAAGTAAACAAAAGGGGTGTGCTGTGTTTGAATAAAACTTCAGGTACAAAAATAGGTGGTCAGCCAAATTTGGCTGACCCTTCTTTAAATCAGCAGCAAAAGGACAAACAACCCAATAAAACGAGGCAAAAGATTTGAACAGATAATCACCACGAGGGATAACACAACACACTGGAAGGGCTAATAATTTGAAAATTAACAATGCTAGGAACTGATCATGGAACCAGAGCTTTCATAGATTGCTAGTAGATGAATGGTGTGCCCAATTTGGGGGAAAATGTGGTAGTTTCTTATAAAGTTAAGCATATACTTACCATATGACCCAGTCATTCCACTTTTACCCAAGAGAAATGAAAATGCACACCAAAAAATTATAACAAATGTATGTGACTGTTTATAGAAGCTTTATCTTTAATAGTCCCAAACTGGAAATAACTCAAATGATAACCAGCAGGAGGATAGAAAAACAAATTATTATATATTCATACAGTGGAATGGTTCTCAGCAATTAAAGGGAGTAATATGTTCGTATATGCAGCAGCTGAGTAAAAGAAGCTGAATACAAAAGTATATATTCCATTATACAATTCATGTGGAATTATACCAGAGTCAAAACTACATTATAGTTGTAGAAATCAGATCAGTAGGGGCATGAAGGAATTTTCTGCAGCAATAAAAATGTTCCATATCCTAGCCAGGCATGGTAAGCATGCACCTGTAATACCCACACTTGGGAGATCAAGGCAAGACAATCCCAACTTCAAGACCAGCCTGGGCTGTATAGCGAGACCCTGTCTTAGAATGGAAGAGAGAGAGAGAGGGAGGAAGGAAGGAAATGTTCCAGATCTTGAAAGATGTGGTGGTTGTATGCATATGTTGTTGTTGTTGTTAGGTGCCGTGGAGTCAGTATCTGACTCATAGCGACCCTATATACAACAAGGGAAACAGTACTGTCAGTGCTTCTCTGCTGTTCATAGGGTTTTCAATGGCAGATTGATTTTTGGGAGTGGGTTGCCGGGTCCTTCTCCCAAGCCTGCAGCATCTGGTGTTCCCAGGCGGTCACCCATCCAAGCACTAACCAGGCCTGACCCTGCTTAGCTTTGCGAGATTTGACGGGATGGGATGCCACAGTGCTCCTGCTATAGGCTGTATGCATATAGGAGTCTTTAAAAAGTCTCTAATTGTACATTTAGCATATGTGTACTTCATTATATTATGTAAGTTTTACTGCAGTAAAAATAGGGGGAAATCTCTTATGTTCTGATATGTACAATAAAGTATGTTAAGTGTAAAAAGCAAAAGTATATAGAAGTATGTATGTACTGCTTTTCATATAAAAGGGGAAATATATGTGTTTATGTAGAAGTAACATATATGTATCTGTGTGTATATTCTTGTATAACTTTTATGTCAAGCAAATAGGACCTGTGAGACATAGAAAGAACTTAACTTTTGTTCTCTGTGTGTTTAAATTTATTCAGTGGAGCTAGTTTTTTCTCTCTCCTTCAACGAAAATACAGGCAGTTCCCAAGGCTACTCTGGTACTTTTGTGTAATTAGTGTTCAGCTTTCTCTGCTCTGGCTGGCCATTTGGGAAGCCTTTCTTGGGCCTGGGGCGTTATGCCACCACCTCCAGCTTCCTTCTGCGAAGCACCTCCACATCCTCTCATGTGGCTGTCTTTGACATGATCAATGGAATGCAACACTGGGACTCATGCACATGTGGCCCACATCTGGACCTCAGAAAGCCCTCACACATCCTTTCCTCTGACAAATGCCATGGTGGATGTTAACTTTCTAATCACAGCCCTGGGTTACCAAAGACATTCGCCCTCTAGTTTTCCCAGGTGGTGCAGACCTTCGCCCACTGTGTTCCCTAAGCTTTCCGAGTTTTCCATGAAACCCTCCTCATCTGAATTGAGAGGTGCCATTCACCCTCTTCCCCTTAGGGATTGAGATGGAATCCCACGATAATTCTCTTTTAAAAAATTCTTCAACATTGCTCTTCCAGTAATTCTCTGCACTTGTCAACATTTGAACAGGAGTGAACTTTACTATATGCAAGTGAAAAATAAAACCAGCCAAGGTGTCAGGAGATTTCAGGATAAAGTGAAGATTATGACAAATGAGTCTAACCATATTACAAATATAAGGCAGCCTCACTGAAGGGAGCAGAGAGTAAAAAGAGCTGTCTTATGACTTTGGGAAACATCTTTGCCTTTGAGTAAGCTAAAGATAAAAAGAATTGTACATAAACAGGATACTCAGTGAATTTGTTTAGTGCAAGAGTACTGACTAGCATTTCTGAAACTGCACACTAGCATCAATTTTAAGAGGGCCTAGCAATGAACATACCAAATGCCCAGATCTTGGTTTCTAATTACCATTCTGCAAAGGACCCTTGGAGAAAGAGCTGATTCTAGGGTTTGGATGAGTTAAATGCCAGATAAACATTGTGTCATCTTGTAGAGCTGGAGCCATATCAAAAGGACAAGGGATCCATCTAAAAAGTCTCTTAGTGGTCAATTAATGATAAAATTATAACCCAAAGAATAGAAAAAATACCTATGAGTCCATACTGATATAAATGATTAATAAATGGAAGAAAGAGGATATATCTTCTTTTTTTTTTTTTTTTTTTTTTTTTTTTTTTTTTTTTTTTTTTT